>WAAE01017717.1:0-35761 GCA_013400495.1 Nicator chloris | reverse complement strand
ATGAGGATGCCACCTTACTGTGTAGTAACTACTGACAGTGGTTTCCAAAACTGTTGTATTCTTCATTTACAGGACTAGCTTTCACACAGAACTGCTCAAAATTTGGGCATAGCTTTCAGTATTTGTTCACTAGTTTGATTTTGCCCAGATGTAGCTGATAGTTAATTGCCCATGGGGAAGTATACATGGATGGGTTTGGTTATGAACTTTTCACAAAATGATTTTGTGGGCTTCCCATGGCACTTCTGGAACAGCTCTAGGCAAACACTGAGTGAAGCAAATTCTAAATATGTTTGGGGTTTTTTTTCTCCATTTTTAATGGACACCCTATCATGAACTACAGAAATTTCACTGGATCCACAATTTATAGGTTTATCTGTATTAAAGTTGTACATGACTTCTCTTTTATTCCTAAAAGTCCACAAAACTTTGTATGCATAGTATAGTATTTGATTCTAGAAGTTCAATTAAATACTTCCCAAGCATGGTACGAGGGAAGTGAAAATTTTGGAATGCTTGCTTTTCTGTTTTCCTAGTCTTTTTCTCTTAAAAATGCTGCCTCCCCATGAAAATATTTCTTTAAAAAAGAAATGCTAATATCTGACACCCTTTTTCTGTTTCAGTGTTTTAAGTAACACTCTTTCAGCATGCCATTGGGTCCAGCACATAGATTTTATTACATGAAAAAAAAAAGAATAATCTGCCTGTTATTTTGGCAGGAAAAGGCTTCTGATAGGCCCAAAAATGCTCTTTACTCAGGAGAATACCACCTGCATGTCCCTGTCTCAAGTGATTAAGTTAACTTACTGAAGCATCCAGCTTCTGAACTGTTTGAATTTTCTTCATAACTAATGAGACTAGGTCAGCCACCGTAATCAAAATGCTTGTGAACTAGTTCTGAGATAAGGCGAAGCGCAGACTAAATTGGAAAACTTTCTAGTCAAATATTCATATAAAATTGCACTGCTGTTTTGAATTTCTTTTTCTTTCCAGCTTCACTTTTGATCACTCTCTATGTTTCAAAAATATTATGCTTTTATCAAAACCATTTTTTATGTTGACATGAACATTTTCAACACATAAAACCACAGTTACACAAAATGACAGACAATTAGTTTTTAATCACCTTCAGTGGAAATGGAAATATATATAAAAAAGCTTCTTTCTGTTGATCATTATACTGCTAGCAGAGAAAATGTCAAAAAAAAAGTAACACTTTGTGAAACAGTTTTCCCATGCACATGAACTGTTAGTCAGGATTTTGAAAGGATGCAACAAATTGATATAACAATTAAATTATAAATGAGAAATGCAGTACTGGACACAGTACTTCAGGTGGGGTCTCACAAAAGCAGAGTAGATGAGGAGAATCACCTCCCTTGAGCTGCTGGCCACCTTTCTTGTGCTTCAGCCTATTATGTGGTTGATTTTCATGATCTCACTGTCATTGCTAAAGATATTAAAGAGCATCAAGTGCCAAGACAGAGCCTTGAGGGACAACACTTTTCACCAGCCTCTACCTACACACAGAGCAGTTGACCACATCTCTCTGGTTGCATCCATTCATTCATCCAAGTCACTAGCCACTGAATAGTCCACCCTTCAGATCCATGTCTTTTTAGTTTGGAAATAAGGATGTTGCATGGGACCATGTTCAAGGCCTTACAGAAGTCTAGGTAGATGACATGGGTCATCTTTCCTTGTCGACTAGTATTATGGACTGTCACTCCGTAATAGTAGGACACCACATTGGGCAGGCATGGTTTACCCTTACTAAAGCTGTGTTGGAGGTCTTGGACCACCTCCTTGTCTTAAATGAGCCTTGACATTGCTTTCATGAGGACCTGCTCCATGACCTTCTCAGGCACAGATGTGAGTCTTCTAGTCTGTAGTTCACAGGATTTTCCTTCATCCCCTTTGTAAAAATAGGAATTATATTTCCCTTTTTTCAGTCTCCAGGGACATCACCTGACCACCATGAACTTTCAAATATGATGGACAGTGGAAACAAAAATGGCTTGGAGACAACATCAGCCGTTTGCTTTGGCACGCATCTCATTTGGCCCTTAGAATTGTGGCTATTCAGCTTCATGAAGTGGTCCTTAATTTGTTCTTTACTTACAGTGGGAGGGACATCACTCCCCCAACAACCACCTAGAGGTTCAGAGACTTGAAAGACGCAATGAAAAATTACATTTTCGTTTTTATCTTTAGATAAAAATAGATATTTTACAGAATATGACCAAGGGCACAAAACAATTTAAATTAAATGAAAAAAAACTCTAGAAATTAAGAGATGAAAGTTGGGAAATTAATCATTGTTATTTGTTTTTCATAGTTTAATTTAAAGGTCAAATTCTACTTACTTTGCTCCTTTGAGGAATGTAAGCCATGGCTGCATTTTCTTTATTCTTCAAATGTATGCTGCATTGCATTGGCAGAAGTGGGAATCTTGTTATTACAAGACTAAGTTAGCAATAAGCAATGGAGTGCAAGAAGGTACCTGGAATGTTCTAGAATTGGTGTAATTCACACGAGAATTGGCACAAGGACAGTTAAATATACACAGTGGTTTTTGATAACCTTTTCTTTGTTTATCAATGCTTTATCTTCACAGTTTACGTGACACGTTTGTTGTAGAAACTTATAAACATTTTATTTAAAGTAAAATGTTATTTCCTCATTAATTTTTAGTCTCTCTCTCTCTTTTTATTTCTTTGAAGAAGAAGGCAACTGTTTAGGGTATTTTAAAATAATTCTAGTGTACCCTTATTTAAAAACAAACAAAAAACCCCCAAACATAACTGAGATTAAAAAATTAAAAGCAACTACTAATATCTAAGTCTATTGAAAATTTTTTCATTACCCTGAGAAGACAAACCTAAAGTGGTGAAACCAAATTTTTTCTTTTTTTGCATCTGTGTTCAACAGGAAACATCTTTCTGTGAACTGCAGAGCACATCTTGAATGTTTGTATTTCGTAGATAAAATCCTGATTCTATTGTACTCTCTCGTAAGTCTCAGTACTTTTTTTGAGATCTTAATTTCAAATAAATTTTTCTTGTTACATATCAACTGGTCTTAATTAAGGTTTTAATTGTGTGGGTAATTTTATGAATTCAAATACTTCAAATTTTCTATTACTTCTTTGCATACTTCACTCATGCTTCATCCATTTGTAGGTAATTATAATTTATTACTCGTTTTGCTCTTTCTGCATTTGAAAACTAGTTTGGAACATGTTTTTGGGGAAGCCAATATCAACATTGAACTGGTTTTGAAATATTATGGTGTTATATGATTTTTATGAAACAAACAAATAAACAAAATAAGACACTTTGTTAACACTTCATAGAAAGTTTTCATTTTACTGTGGTGGGCTTGTTAATGATTGTAAATATTTCTATGACAGACAGTGTCATATCTTAATAGAAACAGATTGTTCTTCAAGGAAAAACAAACAAACAAACAAAACAAACAAACAACAACAAAACTTTGGCATACAGTGATTGCTACCAGAAAACCTAGTAATTGTATTCTGTCACCACAAGCAGAAAATAAAAACGGCAAGTTTATTAGCAAGGGGCAGCATGATAAGGTTGCTTCAGTTTTTAAAGTTGGTTGGCAATTTGTGCAAATGGATTTGTTTTATAAAAATAATCTAAGTTTGAAATGACCATTGTTTCTTTTTTCTTAATTTTTTTCTGCTTTAGTAAATGTAATGAATTAAAGTAGAAGACATTTTGAAATGTGTCACTGCTTTGAACGTCCTACAGGTTTGCAAAGAAACATTTTTTTTTGTGTATAGAATGTAAGTAACTTCTGGTTAGGGAATTTTTGAGAAGATATTCACTAGAAATAGTTTCAGTGTTATCCCTGAATTGAATATAAATGGAATCCCTGGAATTCTGTAACATCTGAGTCTCTGAGGTTTGTTCAGATTCTCTTCCCATTGCCTCTTACTCTTTTAAACAGCATTCCTGCACGCACAGAAGTGACTGATAGAGCAGATATGAAATGTTTATGGAATAATGAATGCAAAAATTGTCAAGATAAATCAAGGATAAGGTGTTTATTAAACTGAGAACTCAACAACTTTTCTGCAGTTAGCGACTTTCACTGAATTCTGAATACAGATAGATCTCTTCTTATTAATTTTGTGTTTCTATGCCTTGGATTAAGAATTGTGATATGCATTCAGAAAAAGGGAGGTTGTTAGGCAAATAGGGTATGTCTTAACTTCCCTTAATGTTTCATTTTTTTAGATTTTGATGTTGCTGCTCATCAGAGCGGTTACTGATCACTTCTCACCCAAAATCAAGCATAGATACCACTGTAGATTTCTGCCCCTTGATACCAATCAGCAGAGAAGTAATTGCTTGTAAGAACTATATGAAGAATTTCATATACTTTGCTTTTAAAGTACTTAAAGAAAATTTCTAGTTCTATCTACTTTCGTCCCATGCAAGTATTCTAAGAGATATAATTTTTTTGGATTAATTTGTCAGCAGTGTATTTCAGGATTAGGTAAATCTTGTTTTAAAATCTAGTAATGTAAATCACAGCCTACATTCTTAAAAAGATCATCTCCTCTAGAACTTGTGTTTTGAGAAAGCAAACTTTTTGTCAGGATGTCAGTTAAATTTAGAGTGGTCCTTATTATCAGGTCCATTAGCCTTCATAGGCCGAAATTTCTGCCTTAATTAATTTATAATCTCCTTTTGAATTTTGAGAGTGATTTTTTTTTCACTTTTATGAAATACATGCTGGCAAAGAAACTTGTATTTACACCAGTACCACTCTGATGACTGTTTTCCCAATGATTTTGTCAATTCTCAAAACAGGCTTGTGAGACAGTAGTTGTGTGACTGTTCAAATTCACCTCCTAGACTGAAATACACAGTCCCTGATGAAGACTTGTTAGAATTAAGATACACAGGTACTCGATTTCCATCAAGTTGAAATGTTGAAAGGTTCCTTGTGGGACTCTCATAATGCCCCCCACTCCTGTCAGTTTCAATGCCAGTACTATTTATGTCTCAACATATGGATTTGAAAGTTGGAAACCCACCAAAGAGACTAGCTAATATCTAAATGTCTCAAAGGAAATGGATGAGGAAAGCATGAAGCATTAAAATGGAATTGATTTCTAACAAATGCCAAAAGCCATCAAAGAGGTCAACTCCTTTTCTTAGAGTTAGGTTAAAAAGACAATAATTACATTTGATAGTGTGGTAAAAACAGAGCTCAAGTATGTCCTGTGGCAGGAGGGCTACTAAAGCTACTAATCAACAGTAAAGAGGTCATAAAACACCTGTGGGAAAACACAGACACTCCTGACTGGAAGAGTTATTTGCAGAAAAGCTGTATGAGACTTTATAACACAGAAAAATATGAAGAAGGGGGAAGGATAGAAGCACAAAACTTTTGTCTTCATTTTTTCTTTTTTTCTGACACCATAGGAAGGAATCTGATTTATACCCAAGGGACTAAGTAGTGTCAGGACAGTTCCAGCCCTGATGCTTCTCCTTGGCACGGCACAGCAGAGTCTATGCTGAGATCTCTGCCGTGGAAAGCTTAGTCAGCTCTTGGCGTGGAATATCACAAATTGTGTCTTTGGGGTGGTAAGGACAGAGGAGATGAAAGGTGAACTATGACATAGGTAAATCACCAGAAGTTGATGTTAAACAAAGTAAATGATTTCACCTCTCCACACCAAACCTGCCAATAGTTTCATTAATGATGTTTATTACATTTTAGGCATAGGCCCATAGCCACAAGGAGTAATCCAAAGGGAAAGAGAAGCTAAACTGGTAGTACAGAAATCATCTACAGGCATGAGGTACAAACTACATAAAACCATGCTGAATCCATCAGGTCAAAATAGAGCTGGAACTTTTATCATCACAACAGTCAGGTGGGGTTTAACAGAGTATTGCCTTCAGTGAAATTACATCAGAAATCAGATTAATTAATCTTTCAGTCTGCATGCAGTGCCAGTCACTTACTATGTTCCACTCTTTAGTTTTCCTTACTAATGAAGTCCAAAAACACTGTTGAGTTATATTGAGAGAAAACCAAATACAATAAATTGACCTCAGCCAAATAAAAATATAATTGTTCATACACATTTATGCACCACATAAACAAGCTATGACGTGGCTTCTAATTTTTGATACTACTTTTGATTAATAGATATCCAAAAATAAAAATTATCAGCTTTGAGAAAATTATCTTCCAAATCTTGATTGACTTGGATCTAAGACAGTAAAGCTCTGTTGTAAATGATAAACCTTGGAGCAGAGTGTCAAGTTCACCAGAATTTAATAAAAAACCAGAAAATCATAAAAACAGTACTGAAGTTTTATTATTGGGGAACTCAGTTTACTCAAAATATTTTACATACAATTATATTTTTTTAATTGCCTTTATGGTTTGTCTTATGTCAAAGAATAAACTTAAAAAACCCCTTTACCTAAGTGGCCATAAATGATGATTGACTCTGACAATAATTACTATAAAAAATTACAGATTAGGCATTGAAAAAGTGGGAGTTGGTGCACAAGCAAGAAGAAATTAAAAGGGATTATCAGAAAAGAAAGAAATATGGAAATATGGTGATGAACCTGAAAAAAGGGAGGAACTGGAGCAGGGTATTTGGAACAGGTAGAGAGAAGTGACTGGCCGCAGCCCGTGGGAGAGAGAGTCAAGACTGGAAAGCAGAATTTCTGTTCTTCCNAAAAAAGAAAAAAAAAAAGAAAAAAAAAAAGAAAAAAAAAGACAGAGAAAAGGAATTTTGTTGGCTTTTCCACTCTGAACTACAGCAGAGTTATTAGAGGTGGTGTGCTTTATCACGGAAATGTTGTACATCAAATCTTAAGGTGAGTAATATTGTATGTATTGTGCCACCATTTATCTCCTGCTAAGCCATCCCAATTATTTACTGTCAAATTATATTACTGATATTTTCTTGACAATTTGACAAAATAAGAGATAAGTCTGACTGAATTAGAGCAATGCAGTTTTCCACCAAAATTTACAGTACTGAGATATATTCTGACATAGACTGGGGAAACTCCTAGAGGATGTACAACAATGTGTTTACAATATCTCTCCAACTTCTGTAATAATGTCAGAAATATAACTGATCATAACAGTTAGTAGGTTCTTGAAAACACAGTTGAAACAAAGGTGTGTTATACTGACTAAATGCTGCATTGAGATAGAAATATTTTAACTAAACTTGTTACTGTACAAAGTACATTTTGGACTATGAAGTGATTTGAAAGGTACATGATGGGGAGACAGAAGGATGGAGGTACAGGTCACTGCTCTGTCAAGTTCAAGTTATTCTTTAGTCCTCAAGAGTTGTAAAACTTTCTCTTAATCATCCTTATAGGGGATAATGTACTTTTTGACACTACTCTTATGCCTCCACAGGAGAATACCTTAGTATTTTACCTGGAAGTGGAGGGTATAGTATATAGTAACCTATGCTGTCTTACTCAGATGACTGCAGAGCAAACAGTCTTTACTGGGGATTCCCACATGCCCACTGCATGCCCAGAATATCAGCTTGTTAGGTGGTTAATTGGGCATTCTGTGGCTGAGAGCTCTCTGCCTCTAAGAAGGAGTGGCAGTCCTTTATTTCACTGTAATAGAGTCTGGAAAAGCGTGGACATTTAGAATGTTGTCATAGGAATGCTAAACACTATCTGTATTGTTGTGTATATTTCATATACGTTGTCTTTTTCACTACTGTGGTAAACAAGAAATTGATTCAAGAGGTGCGAGAAAGCAACTTCAAGCACAGGTTTCAGACTAAGTAGGAGGGCTCACATCAGCACTTTTAGGAAATGACAAAGTTCTCACTTGTCAATGTGTGCAGTAACAGTGAAAAATCCATCTGGCAGAATGTAACTGTGAAGTTAGTAGAAAATGGATTTCATAGTTTCTGTGAAAATTTTAAACCCTTGCATGCTCCCTTCAGAGTTTAAATAATTTCCATCAGGGAATAATTAAAGGAACTGTAACAATATGACATATTTGCATATATACTTGTAGTGGTTTGACCCTGGCTGGATACCTTCTGCCTACCAAAGCCACGGTGCCACTCCCTTTCTCAGCTGGACAAGGGAGAGAAAATACAACTAAAGGCTTGTGGGTTGAGATAAGGACAGGGAGAGATCCCTCATCTTTTGCTGTCATGGGCAAAATGCAGGGAAATCAGTTTAATTTATTGCCAACCAAATCAGAATAGGGGGATGAGAACTAAAGCCAAATCTTGAAAATACTTTCTGCCCATTGCTCCCTTCTTCCTGGTTAAATCTTAGCCCAAATTTTCTTTTCCTCCTCTTCTCCCACTGGCTCAGGGGGATGGGGAATAGGGATTGTGGTTAGTTCATTACATGTTGTTTCTTCTCCTTCTTTGTCCTCAGAGGGAGGACTCCTCACATGCTACCCCTGTTCCAACAGATTTGTCTCACAGGAGTCAGTCGTCCATGAATTTTTATAATCTGAAGTTCACGTTCTCCTTCACATGGTTTGCAGTTCTTTACAAAGTGCTCCAAAGTGGATCCCTTACATAGGGTGTAGTCCTTCAGGAACAGGGCTGCTCTGGAGTGGGTCCCCTGCGTGGTCACAAATCCTGCTAGTAAACCTGCTTCAGTGTGGTGTCCTCCCTTAATGGGTCCACAGGCCTGCCAGGAGCCTGCTCCAGCATGGGATTCCCCCAGTGTCACTGCCTCCCTTGGACAACATTCCAGCATGGAGTCCTCCACATGCTGCATGTAGATACCAGCTCTGTCACTGACGTCCATGGGCTGCCAGAAGACATCGTGTCTCACCACAGTCTTCCCCATGTCTGCAGGGGAATCTCTGCTCTGGGGTCTTGAGCACCTTCTGCCCTGCCTTCAACCTTGGTGTGTGCAGGGCTGTGTCTCACATATTCTTACTTCTCTCTTCGGCTGCAATTACACAGCAGTGCTTTCCTCTTAAATCTGTTATCTCAGAGGTGCTACCACTGGTGCTGATGACCTTGGCCTCGGCTAGCAGTGGGTCCATTTTGGAGCTGCAGAAGCTTCTAGCTGTTTCTCACTGAAGCCACGCCTGTAGACACCACTACCAGAACCTTGCCATGCAACCCCAACACAGATAGGGATCATCTATCATCCCATCGTCATCTGGGATAGTAACAATAGCATTTTACAATTTTTAGGTATTTCTGATGTTCTTTTTAAATTTACATCACACTCACATTCTTATCCTACCTGAAAATCCTTCCAGAAGTTGCTGGTTCAGCACCTCTACCGAAAACTGTTCTTAAGACATCTTTCCTCTCTGTATGTCATCATCTGATCATTTCATCACACCCACTTTCAGATTATGCCACCTCTCTTCAAAACGGTCAATTCCTGTGCCTTGAACATTAGTCATATTATTTTGACACCTGTATCCTATATGTGCCCCTACCGTTTCTCCTCTATGATGAAAATTTGCATGCAGTAACAAGGGAAGGGCACCAAGACCTCTTCTCTGCTCCTGGATTTCATGCATGACATTACTGATCTCTCATCTACTCTCAAGAGCAGTAGAAAGTCTGTGGAGCTTCTCTGTATTCAAATAGTCAGTCCATCATATGGAGACTTATATAAAAAAGGGGAAGAAATATTGTAGGAGTGGGTGGTGAGTTCACTTTCATGACTAATAGTGTGGATATCTTTGTCTTATCCCTATCCACAGCACAAAATTGTCTACCTATGTCTAATTTGGTGGACAAGGACAGAGCCGACCAGTCATCCTGTTACTATCATTGATGCTTTTTTAAGTGATCCTGTTCAATTTATTTAACTAATAAACTTTGAATCAATTTAATTAGTTTCCCATTTTCTCAAGGCATTTAAGGCATGTGTCTACCTTTAAGCAAATGATTAACTGCATTATGTTCAAAGGATGACTAATCACACTTAAAAAGGATTTAAATACTTATTTGAAGATAACCTTAATTTTTACACTACAATAACAACTGTAAGTGAAGGCTTGAGAATCTAATCATCAATCCTTTCTTCGTGTTATCAAAGGGAACAAGATTGTTCTTAGATCCTACATCTACACTGAGTTCCTGTGACATGCAGCTTCTTAGAGTCTAGCATTTAATTCTTGATCCCTGACACGTTCATGTCAGTGTAGTTCTATATAACCAGAAAACCATGGCTGACTGCAGCTTATCTTAAAATTCCCTTTACAATGTTAGCACCACTACGGAGGAAAATTTCAGTTAAATTTACCAAAAAAATAATACAATTCCATGCTGTTAATTAAGTACCTGTACCATATGAAATAGCATCCTACATTTCATGTTTCAGAGCAAGAAAAAACATAATGTAATTTAGTCATGCACATACAGACACAAAAAGGGAGCTGCACTGATAATGCTGTAAGTATTGGAGGGTGAGGATATTGCTTTCTGGCTGTGGTGACAGGCAAATATTGTGATTTTATTTTTGTAACAGCTATCCAAGAATTCCAGTAACAATACACATTCCATGTGAATCAATTGGTGGAAGCAAAGCCTGGTGACATGGAGAGAATACAGAGATGCTGTTTGACACTTTAGGAAGAAAATTCATGTGGCCAAAACTCGAGTTGAAACTGCCAGAACTGTGGGGAACAATAAAGAGTTTTTTCAAATACAACAATGGCAATAAGCAGTGTAAAATAACATTTAATCCATTATAGGATGAGGATGCTCATCTCAAAAACAGGGACATGGACAAGGCAGAGGAATGTTGCAGTGTGTAATTTGATTTATTCTGTGTAATTTGGTTTATTCTGTTCTTCCCCTGAAGAGTTTGTCCCCAGTTGTCAATCCCCAGTTCTCCTCCCCTGTTTCCAGTGTGTTCCCTGTCCATCCTGTTCCCCCCTCCCCTGAGCCCCTGCCTGTCACTTGGCTGCCTCTCCCCTTCTCCTAGAAGGTTCCAGGGAGAGCATCGAGTGGTTGGCTGAGGGCTGGGAGTCCCCTCCCTTATCTCTTCCCACTGGAGCCTTAGGATGCCTATTATCCCTGGATCCCCCACCCCCTATTCCCCATTGGTGGGTGGCTGGGTCCTTCCCTGGGTTCCTCCCCCTGTTATAAGTTACTGTTCTCCCTTGTAGAGAGGTCTTTTGTTAGCTGTATCCCCTGAGCTGAGGAGCTCCTCGGAGCATCCAATAAACTTGGATTTCTACCCTAACACTAGACTGCCTCTGTCTCCTGCCATCGTCTGCAGCCTGTCAGCTGCCTGGGGGCCCTGGAAAAGGGCAAAGGATCCAAAAGCGCTGCCTGGCACTCCTGAGCTGATAACAGCTGGGAGCGCTGGGGGTGCTCCATTGCTGCTGCTGTGCCACCACAGCTAGCCAGGGTGGACAGCTGGACGGAGTCCAGCGACAGGCACCGTGACACAGGAATTTAACATATTTTTTGCCACTTTCTTCCACAGCTGGATCCCTAAAAATCTATGGAGTCTGATGGTATTTATCCAAGGATCCTCAAAACACTGGATGATGTCATCACGAAACTTTTGATGATTTTTCAAGAGTCTTGCTGCTGAAGAGGAAGAGGCCCCAGCTGACTGGAAGCTGGACAATGTTATCCTTATTTTCAAGAACAAGAAGAAAAATCCTGGAAACCACAGGCCTGTCACTGAGGTCTCACTTCAGTGCCTGGTAAATTTATGGAGAATATTATTCTGCAAGGTATTGAAAGACACCTGAAAGACAATGGACTCATTGGTCACAGCCAGCACAGCTGAGGAAAGAAGGAAGGAGTTGTCCACTGACTTCCTTACACAGCAGAAAAGATTGTGGCAATCCATTTGCTGAAATATCTATAGTGTATTGTTAATGCAATATCCTTAACTACATATTAGATATTGGATACGTTGGGACTCTTGATTATATTAATTATTCCATAGAAAATAAATAAATAAACTTCAAAAGGTAAATACACAGTTTTACTCATTTTAGTTGAGTCCCCATGGTCTTCTATCCTTTTACTTCTAGTCACATTAATTTCAGCAGAAACAGAATGGGTACCTTGATAATTGGAGGCCTTGGTCTTCCCACTCTCCATTTCTTAAAATAAGGTCTGTCCCACTGTTTTCAAACTAAGCATTGAGACAGGTGATGTTGGAAAGCATTAGTTTATGGTCCATAGACATTTATTCCTTAAATCTCAATTTTCTTTATTTGTAAGTTGGTCATATACATTTTTTTTTCCTGTGGAGGGAAACTGGCCCACAAAGTCTCCCAGGGAGAAGTTAATAATCTATTCACTTTACAGAAACTCAGGAAAAGCTGAGTGAGGTAAAAAGTCTCCCTGTGTTTATATACAGCTAAAATACACACACACAAGCACAAGCACTAATGCACACAGTATAAATAACAGGTATGTTCTGATCTAAAGTGTCAGAATGACAACCTCTTTAAATTCTTTTAAATGCTTCACAGGAGCAGAACCTGCCCATTTAGATATTCAGTGGCATGAAAAGTGCTAGCTGTTGGACAGATGAATAAGATTCATGCTGACAGCTGCTTATAGCTCTTTTGGCTGCTATTTATAAAGTGGGGAGGTGGGGATACAAATCTGTCTATGTCAGCCTAGATGTTTTGATTTCACTATTGCAGGTGATAGCAGTAACCTATTACATGTGGTAGATGCTCTATAAATTAAGCACAGTGCCATCACCAAGGGGTAGCTGCTCTGTTATTAGTGCAGACTGGTTGAAGCTGTTTTGAGGAATGTGGTTCACAGCCATTAGTGTTTTCTTCTGTGGTTTTTGGTTAGATCTTGACAGTTACACTGGAACTGTCACGTTCCAGTCCATCTCCCACAGTTTCTTACATCAGCTTGGAAAGCATGTGTCAAAAATACATCTGAAAAATGTTAATTTCTTGTAGCCTCTTGCTTTCAGGATTTGCAGAAAACATCCTGATAGATCTTCGTGTTTAGAAAAGTGAAATTCAGTGATGAAAAGGATCTAATGATTTCTCCCTACAAGGAATTTTTCCCAAAGTAGTATTTACTGAATATTCACTATCTTATATTTACCAATGTCTTTCCTTCTCTTATCTGTTTTTAAAATGTTCCAGAAAATATGGTTTCTGAAAGTAACTGTAGATGAATATTCTATGCCAAGACATTTGCACTGACACCCAGACTAAATTTCTATTATTATTACTATATTTATTATTATTATTACTGCTATTATTTTACTCTTTGAAATTATGTTTTATGTTACTTATTATTACTGTTACTATTTTACTCTTTGAAATTATGTTTTGTATTACCCATAAATAGCTCCCCCTCCCACATATTTGCGCCCTTCTGACATTGCTAACCCTAGTGAGTATAGAGAATACAGCACAGAGAGCATCTGTTTTCACTAACAAATTGGGTCAGTTGCAGTAGGCATATTCTCCACTTGTTCAGGATGAAATGCCTTTTCTTTTCCTGCGCTCATAGATGTATAAAATCTGAATGTACCAACAACAAATACTTTCAATATACAGGGCTGCCATGGGTTCAGAAACTGTTATGGGAAAACATCTGTATTTCTAAATGGGAAATTGTCATTAGATTCTGTTCTTTGTCAGGCATATGCAGATACTTCCAATATTTCTTTTTTCATGTTTTCTTTTTGTCTTACTTTATTTGGGTGTTTTGCATAATATCCGTAACCATAAGATATCAGTGCTTTAAGTTTTGATATCTAACCGTTATTCACCAAAAATGTAAATGGACTTACTACTTGAATAATTTTCTTCACCAAGTCCTCATGTGGACCTGGATTTCATATTGACTAGTGGTATACTGAACCAGTGAAATAAAATCTCATGTATGAATAAAAGGATTCATTTGCACAAACAAACAAAACTAAAAGTAGTCTGGGAATAAAGCAATAAATGTGTAATCACAAGAAGAAATCAGGCCAACCACGTTTTATGAAGTCCTTCAGATTTGCCCTGGCTCTAAGCTGAATTCCTATAATGTCTTCATCTAAATCATCTACCTGAAGCCATTTGTAGTGGCTTTCCACAGAGAAATTTGCTGTTCAGTGCAGCCAGTGTTAAGTGTTAGAATTTGGCAGAAACCTGTCTTGCTCAGCAATATTTAGTAGCAATGGAAAATTCTAAAACAAGTGAAGGAAATGACTATGTGCAATTTCATGCAAATGTGACCATTTGGAAGAGAGAAATGCTCCTCAAAATTAGAAAAAAAAAAAAGGCATGTGGATTTGATTTTTTTAATATTGTTCAAGAGTCTTTGCAGTGTGGGTTAGAAAAGTGATCCTCTAGTCATGCATAGCATGGTTTATTATTGAGTAATGGCCCTCAATAATCAGTCTAGAACTGCTTGAAAGGCCTCAGTATGAGGAGCTGCCTGACACTGTCTTCACTCTGGTATTGTGCCAAACTGATGCATTTATACTGCTTTTGAGACTCAAATTGCACAGTGCTGTCTGGGCTCATGAAGCCATCTGATAAGCTCCTTGCCCTTGATACCTCCATTTCACAGGGTAATCAAAGCTCTGAAACCAAAAGGTCAATTTGCACAGAAAAAGGTGTTTGAGTGGCCATGAGGAATATTGACTTGTACTACCCCTTTTCTAAGTAAAAACTGTGTAGCATTTATAATTTTTAAACTTTAGAGTAAAGCTTCAGTTGTGTGCAGATTCTAACCTAACAGGGTAAGACACACATCCACAAGAAGATGTCTTCACATGTTACACGACCCTTCATTGCTTGGCTGCCACATTTCCAGACACCAGATGCTGTGGGTGGCAGCAGCCGACTACCACCTGGCTGGTGACCCAGGAGGTGTGCCCTGGTGGCACAGGGCAGCTGTCACCAGTGTCACATATGTCTCTCTGGGAAACGTCAGGGTTCCAGGGAAGGGCATGCAGGCACCTCCACGTCAGGCCTGCTTTCTCTACATTGTAAGAGGCCCATGGAGGTACAAAACTAAAAATCTTACAAATGTTCAATGCTTAATCAGTACTTCCAGTTGGTTCACAGCTTCCCATACAAATACTCTGAAGGAGTCTACACAATGCATGAGAATATTCTTACCTCTGTCTTGTACTGCTTTAGACTCACAAGATTAGAACTACATGATTTAGACTAAACCTAGGAGAAACCATGATAATAATTTTGATTACCTGTGTAGAAATTTCATGTTCATTAGCTAGTTATTCGTGATCCCTCTCTAGTAATCAGTGAACATCCACTCCCTGAGCATATTTAACCCAATCCTACAAGTTGTCTAAATTAGAGGATTTTTCCTTTGACTCCAGACAGAGTTATGCTTGGATCAAATCCCAACAGTTAGCTGGTAATTAGGACAGTAGAAGTAAGTGATTTAAACTTTACTCTTGTACATTTTTTATTGGGAGCTATTAGAATGGTAACTCTCCATGTGTTGAAATTTCAGAATAAAGGAAGATAACATTTAGAATAATTAAAAACTTTTTTGTGAGCACTCTAATTTGATTTCATGACAAGAACAAGGCAATTAATTAAATCTGAAGAGTAGCTGAAGACAAGTTAAGAGCTATAAGCAATGACTTAAATAAAATCCAGTGACAGGGAGTTTGTTTACAGACAATTTTAATCCTATGGGGAGAAAAGAATAAATAAGATTTCATGCAATTTCTTTTAAAGTATGCCAGTTACATACAGTGACTCTTCCCCTCATCCCCTCTGTCAAATTGTACTTTTTTTTTTAGCTGTTATTGTTGTATAGGTTTATAGAATAATTTAGAGCGAAAAAAAGTTTCTGGGATCATGTAGTCAAAACACTTCTGCTAAGGCGGCAGAGACCAGCCTGTATTGCCACATGGGGTTATTCAGCCTCTGGTGTAGAACTTCCCTTTTGTCTCCACTAAGGTTCACTTAAATTTTCCATCTTGTTGAGATTGATCTGAATGGCTTGGATGGTTGGTTTGTTTGTTTGGGGGTTTTGTTTGTTTGTTTGGTTTGCATTTTTTTGTTGTTTTTTCTTTTCCCAATTGCATTCAATTTTTTCCCAACAGTCCTCATTTTTGAGAAGTCATGAAAGTCAAAGCCCTGACTTCAATATCAGCCATACAAACATAGGTTGACCTGCAAGATGATCATCTACCATTGACTGAAGTAATATCTTTTTCTCTATAAAATGTATTGAAAACCACACCTATTCTAAATTTCTGTTAAAGGAAAAAAATGGCTTTTAATAATTTCCTGGTATAAATCAGTGTTTTTTGAGTATTTTTAATTGAGAGAGTTTTAAAATTTTCTTACTGTCTGTGAAGCACATTTTTACCATCTCTAAACAGAAGGTGATGATCACTTTCTTAGCATTGATAAAAGATTATGGTGGCAAAAACCCCCTGTATTTTGATAGACATTATTAGAAGTCTTTTCAATGAACAATATCAATGCTGAACCCACAAATGTTTGGATTTGCATCTTTTGCACAAGTTTATAGTAGAGTTTATGAGTTTTGAGCAAGTTTTTAGCTGGACATGAAATATATATCTAGCAAATCTTGAGCTGCAACTAATAACTATACTTTCAGCAAAGTGTTGCTTGCTAAGAATATAGAAGTGTGTCTTTAGAACTAGTTTTGCAATTGCCTTGGGTTTATGCAGATCAAAGAACACATATATGATTAATATCTATAGGGCCTTTTATTGTAAGAATACGTGACTGAATTTTACCAGTGCTGCTGACTATCACAGTGAACGTTAGATAAACTCCCAAACCCATAGATGATGGCTGAGTTGTAGGGGTAAGAATTTTAAGTAGAATGGTTTATTTGCTCAGTGACAGCGTGACATTAATCAAGTCTTTGTGAAGGTTTCTTTTGTAGAGTTTTCCTGTTAGGTTGCTAATTTTTGGCATGGGGACTGACAGTTTAATAACGTCTGTCTAAATAAATGCATCTTTGACTAACACTTTGGAAAAATAAAAGGTTTGTGTTTCCTACATGTACAGCACAATTTTCTTAATAACAGTCTAATAGGCTTAGAAATGTCAATTATCGTGTAGATGCTCTTCTGTCATAATAGCTACTTATGTTATCATGTGTTACACTGTGACTGATTAGGCTTGAGAGACTGTCTTGTATTATTATAAAGGCAGGTTTACAACTCCTTGTCATTCACTTGTCTTTAGTTACAACTCTTTTTTTCAGTGTTGACTTGGAGATATCACTTTAGGAAAAATAATTGTTCTCACTCATTATTCAATATACTCCAAAAATAACAAGTATTATTTATGTCGAGAGCTCATGCCATTGCTATATAATTAACCCAATTTATTTAAAAAATAAACTTCTGCCAGAGACTTATAGTTATTATTTCATTATTCACAAAGGGAAAATTAGATCAGCTCAGTATATATCAGTCAAATTATGCAGGAACAGAAAACAAAACATGTTCTTCCTTAAAACCTTTAAATTCTGTCCCTTTTTTACCTGTAAACACAATTGGACATATGTAAACAACTTATAAATTAGCTCTGTGGAGTGAACTGTGGAGTTCAAGCCTGCTAGAGATACTTCAGCAAAGACTCTATATAATAAAGAACTGTGGATTTTTTACAAATCTCTATTTTTTATCTATGTAGATATATCTATATCATCTATATCTATCTCTATCTCTATCTCTCTATCTCTCTATACTCTATATCTTTATCTCTATACCTATCTATATCTATATCATCTATCTCTATCTCTATATCATCTATATCTATATTTATATCTATCTATATCATCATCTATATCATCATCTGTGTCATCATCTATATCTATACCTATTTCTATATCTCTATCTCTATATCTACATATATATGTTTCCCTGGAGTTTTACTTTGAGCTGCTAGTTTTAAGGAGAAATGTGTTGTGGCAGGATGTCTACACCCCTTCCTCTCCAGCACAGATGTGAATAAAGAGATAACCTGGGCTGAAAGGCCCAGGGAGGGGTTCTCTCTGACACCAAAAGGGCTCACACCGTGGCTAAGAATCAACATCTTAGTCTGGAGAGCCGATGTGGGAAGAGATAAGGGAAATGATCTTGTCTAAGAGACACTTTTACAAAGTTTAAAAGACACAGGAGTTATCACAGAGGCAGAAACCTTCTACACACACACACCCTGAAAGTGTGGGAGACCTCTCCCTGGAATCTGGTGCAGGTTCTGTGGTTACATCCATGGGGCTTGAAGGAAAGGATTTCAATGTGTGTGTGCCCCACCAACAATTAGATGGTAAGATACATTGAATCCTAAGTTATATAATTTCTTCGTTAGCTGTAGCATTAACAGGTACCTTTAACCTCATGCTGTATATATCTACTAGCAGTTTCTCTTTTTGTCTTTATTCCTGTGTAGTATTTGTTTGTTTTAAGCCTCATGTCTGTTAGTTTTCTGTCTATTGAATGAATAATCC
Source organism: Nicator chloris (assembly GCA_013400495.1). Taxonomy (NCBI): domain Eukaryota; kingdom Metazoa; phylum Chordata; class Aves; order Passeriformes; family Pycnonotidae; genus Nicator; species Nicator chloris. Next base: position 17,298 of record WAAE01017717.1, on the reverse strand, counting down.
ATTATATAATAGACAAAATCAGCCATTATTAAAGAACTTACAAATGAGAGTGGGTTTTGCCAGAGGCCTGGGCAAAAAGTAAGGACTTATCTTGACTCCCGCATCCATTCATAATGTATAAACTTTGTTTTGTTCCTTTTTTTTTTTCCAGATTCAGTCTTAACTTTCTGGTCTGTTTACATCTCCCCCCCAATCTTTCATAGAAATCCCATATATGAGTGCATAGAAATTGCATTTATCTCCACCCCAAATTCTCCCCCTACCACTCCCCAAATTAAATAAATCAGGGAACAGTTTTCTTCAGTAGCACATGTTGTGTATTGACCTTAATGGAATACCGGGATTCTGTCATGGCCATCCTGACCATGTAGGTGCTGCTGCTTTATCAGGCTGGTAGACAGGATGAAAATAAAGACAGTAAGAAAACAGCCTGTCTGGATGTTTTCCTGATGCTTTCTCTTGTCTTGGCACAGATGTAACCTGGGTTATTGTGACATGCAGAAAACCATATCCTCCTAAAGTGTAACGTTCTAGGAGTGTATCTGCTGACCTTACCCATACTAAGCAAAGCAATTAAATATTGGTCAGACTCTGTAGGAAAAACAAACAAAGAAACAAACCAAAACAGAAATGTTATTTGATATCAGGCATTTTAAGGGAGTTTGGATTCCGGGATTTTTCCAAGGATGGGACACAAAATTCTTTCTTCGTCTGTTTCATAGGGACAATCTCACTCCAAAAGATTTTGGAATCTTCATTTTATTCTTACTGTATGAGTAAATTATTCTCTCATCATGTCTGTCTTTGGGCATTATGGATAACTTTGCCAAATCCTTCAAAAGGAGTATATAAATTTGACCAAGTGTAAACCATTATTATTCAAAGTTACATTATCTGCATTACTAACTGGCAACAGTGTCTTTCTCTTGCTAAAGAAATGTTATTAAATAAAAATAAAGAACTCATGGCTTTGCTACAAAATCTACAGATTTAGCAGTTCTTTATGTTGACCAATGTCTTTTTGGATGTAGCCTCTTGTTGTGATAAACTGTCTAGACAGAAGGCCTACAATACGTGGTGTTCAGCCTGTCTTGTGGGACAGAGGTGTTACTGTGCTGTAAGACTGATGGAAGAAGGGCTTCTGCAGCTAAGACAAAGCAGCTTTTTCCTTCCTACCTTCAAACCTCAAAACAAAAAGGAGAAAAACATACAAAGCAAAACCGATTCATATTTCTAAATTTGCAGTGTTAAATATTAATGTGTTCATCTGCACCAAATAAAAAAGCAGTGCCTGACTAAAAAACAACAGCAAAAAGCCCTCAGTGTTTTAGCCTGTGATAAACAGTAGTCAATAATAAGAAAATGGCTGCAGTAAAACAATGAAATGATAATGAGGTTTCACCTTTTACATGGGTTTGAGGATCAATTGTCGTGTATTAAGAAAATCGTTGCCGCATCACAGGTGAGTGAATAGAGGCTAGTCAGAAATTGACGAAACACTTGTATGAAAATGGAGGCAAAAGATTAGGGTCACTTAGCCAAGGAAATAGGTACATAAAAAAGAAAATAATTCAAAAATATGTGAAGCTGCTTAGGGCAGACTTAGCTTGCTCTCTTTGTAATACCAGAGCAATGGGACCACATGGTAGATCTGAAAAGCAAAGAAGAGGAAATTAATAAAAAATACTTTTCAAAAATATGCAGAATCCATTGCCAGAGAAACTGATCAGACCAAAGAAAATGGGGACTAGATATACAGAGAAATATTAGGGGATTGTCTACAGAGTTAATTTCAATACGTAGCACTAATTGATGGGGATTGCTAAATTTTCTTATTTAAATCTTCTGTCTCCAGTTAATTTTCAGGCTTAAATCTCCTGCTTAACACTGGATTAAAACTAAAGAGACAGACTATCTCATGCTGTTTACTACAGGCTTCTTAGATATCCTCTACAGCTTCTTTGGCTAGCCCTCATCGGTACAAGAAATTAGATCTGAATTTGAAATCTGATCAGTTTTTCTGGTCTTATAATCCTACCTTATATTTTTGTACTCTTAGCTGAGCTATTTAAAACAATCTGAGGATCTGTCTCACAGAAGCATAAAGTTAAGGAACAAAAGACCAAACAGCCCATGCACAAACTTTCCAAATATGATTGATTATTTTATAAGTCAACTTAAAGTCTTATGAGTTTGCTTTTCATTGCAGAAAAAAAAGATGGAATTTGAAGATTCTATTCTATAAAGCCCTCTGAAGAGCATCACAGTTCTGTGCAATAATCTATAACTGTATTTTCATTGTAGATATCTTTTATTTTATAGTAGCATTTTATATTCTCTTGAGTCATGAATCAAGCACCATAGGCAAAATTCATCTGCTGAAGATGAAAAGAAGCAGACAACATCCCCCTGGAGTATGTAGTTGATATTCTGCTTCAAACATAGAAATCGAATAGTTATCTTTCCAGAATGAAAACAACTTATTTAGCATTATTATGAACAATTATTCTCTCTTTTAAAGTAAAACTGACAAACCAGTTTTTATGAGTTTGTGTGAGGTGCAATTTTATATACGAGCATGTATGTGTGTGTATTTTGAATTAGTTTTTGCCTAGAATCAGGACATTTGCAATGAAGTATTTCTGTTGTTTTAAGTAAAGATGGTTTTACTTCCTCCTCGTTATTTCATCGAATGCCATTTAGATTAATATATTCAAAATGAGAGGCTTCACAAATCACTATCAGATGTAACATCCATCAGATTTATTATAATTTCTAACTCTCGGTCAAAGAAATTAGTGCTTCTGCTAATAGTTCAATGAATAGGCCTATCACCCCACAAGCATAGTTATTGGAGGTGCTTTGGGACTTCCAGTCCTCAAACCAGCTGGAAAAGGGGCTGTCATACAGAAAATAGTCTGAGACTCTGGGAAAAGCTAGACAGAGTGCACTGTGTCTTGGTGCTCCCCTAGCAGCTGCTCGCAGAGTGCTAACGCAATCTCGGAGGAGCCTGCCTGCCATTTCACTTGTAGGGTGACTGCAGCTACTGCAGCTGCTCCATGTGAGATAAATGCAAGGAAGAGGAGGGTACAAAATAAGTTAACCCTTCAGTGATACGGATGGAAAAAGTGTAGAAGCAGATGTAGAAAATGCAGAAGCAGAAAAATACAGAAGGCCTATGAATGGACTAATTGCTGTAGGAAAGCAGTTTCTCTGGAAATATCTGTGCTAGATGATGATGTGTGAAATATGATGTGTTTTCAGTGCTTATTTATTTGGAAATACAATTTTTTCTGGATGTTTACTTATGTGGTGGCTGGCAAGACATGTTTCAGTGTGACAAGAAACCACCACAACCTGAAGAATTCATTTCAGTATTCCAAAATTATTCATATAATAAATAAAATATATAAAATAAAAATCAATCAGGAAAAAATAATAACATTAGCAAGCTTAAAAGATGCTTTTGAATGTATGTATTTTTCTGTAGAAATGATAATTGTCTATGCTTTAAAGTACATGCTATGTACTTTAAAAGATCAGCGCCTCAGTCAAGTGCTTAATTAACAGATTTATTTCTGTGGTAAACAAGCTTTCCAAGTCTGTCATTACCTACTATGGGAGACCTTCAGATTAAAAAAAAAATGAAAAAACACCAGTCTTATAAATAATTCCATGTAGTTTGAAGAGCTCTCTGTTTGATTCATAATAATGACCTTGCTGAAACACAAAGTTTGGACTACTGTCTGTAACCTGTTTTGTTCTCCAGCCAGGACTCTAATACACAGTACCAAAAATCAATTGATAGAAAAAGTTGCTTGCATTTGCTAGGCAAGGATTCTGTCATTTAAACCATTCAACATTTTGTGGGAAATCTTACTTTTGGAAGGATCTAACCATACTTCCCCTGTCCCCAACGTAATTCTAAAATGTCATATAAAATATATATATAATGGTGGTGCTTCTGAAGGCCAGTAATCATTTGAAGAGATTGCTTCACAGCAATGCTGTCCATTTGCTGTAGAAATAAACCTCAGTACATGCCATCTGCAAAAGTCTTGTCAGTATTGCACAGTGTGCTGACCATAATTGTTTGCTTTTCCATCAAAGGAAAGATGTATCCACTATCTCTTTAAGAGCCTCAAGCCTAATGTAAATACCTGTCAAGGAGTAACAAAGAAGCAGAAATCCCAAATCAAGATAATTCCTTCAACACAGAAGTTTAGATAAAAGACTGAGGAGGGAAATTCTGAATTCAGGATCATTTTGAAGTATCCCTTTCCTTCTAGATTTTATCTGTGTGTGGGATCCTTTGCATTTGACTTTTTCTAATCGACTTTTTCTTCTCCCTGCCCATAATAGCTGACATCCATTATCTGTAATCCAGAATCAATGCTCAAACACTTGTTTCTTCTTGCTCAGGCATGCTGGAGAGATTTCAGCCACAGACTTACACAAATCTCTTGGAAATACTCAAAAGCAGTGACTACCTTGTAATTGTTGATCAGCCAATTTAGATGAAGAGATATTACTGAAATTTCATGCTCCATTGTCCTGAAACACTGGGAATAAAAAAGAAAAAATTAAAAAGGAAGAAATTTCTATGCATCATTACTTTTTTATTAATTCTTTTTACCATCAAATAATTTAAGGGAAATAGAACAGCTTGATCATAGTAAGTATATTCTATTAGCAATTGCTGGTACTCTTAAATGGGTAGGAAATTCTTTTGACAGATGGTGCAAACCTCTTTCCCCCCAAAAAAACCTATTACTGAAGGCAAAAATTTTTAAAGGTCATTTTGTTACCACTCTCTCTTGTGCACCAGATGTCACGGTATAGCAGAGAAAGTTACTGTTCCTTTTCTCTAGGACATGGAAGAGACATTTTAAGGTCAGGGTAACAAAAAACAGCAGGTAGACATGATCACAGCTGTACATCAGGCTGGAGAAGTTTTGCTTTTCCATCACAGAGATCCCCAGTGAACAGCCCTTCATTAAGGACAGTTGGGATTTTCCTGTGCAACAATTACTTTGAGTTCAAAGGACAGGAGTTGGACCAGGCCCTACAAGCATGGGTCTCTACAGTTAAGGAATAAGTAACCTCTGTACCCACAAGATCTAAAGCCACAGATTTCCACTTTAATACAAGAAACTGAATTAAAAATCTAATTTGTGTCTAAGGTATTCAGTGTAAGTCAGTGAAAAAAAAATATTACCATATGTATTGTTACTATTGCATTTATTTTAATTACAGAATATATGCAACATGTGTGTTGCAAAATAAAAGCTCATAAGAGTCTAGATGCTTCAAATCAGTCAAATGTTTTCAAAATAGCACTGCCAGGCTATCTCAGTTGGATTCTTGGCTCATGTAAATGAACATCTCTTCACTGAAGTCAACAGCTTTATGCTTACTTAAACCTATTGGGGGTTTGGTCCTTTGCCAGATTAATACAAATCACTTAAAGGATTAATTTTGGTTTAAAAGTGTCAAATATAATTTTTGGTTCAAGAAGATAGTCATGAGTCTGACAGGTTTTGACAATAAAAGTTAATTACAAGCAACACATGATGAAACAGAAGCATGAACATCTGATTTCTGCAGACTCTAGAGGCTGTGCAGTTGTAAATGAAGCACAGTGAGAAATCACTCAGCCAAAATGCATAAGAGAATATCTCAATTACGAAACTAACAACAAAATCTTGTCTATACAATTTAGTTATCAAAACAAATTAAGAGATTTAACTAAGGCACTGCTGACTACTCTCTTTTAACCTGCAATAGATTGAAAAAAACACAATGTTCTCTGTAGTGGTCCACTGAAATATTTGTAGTTCTTTTCCTTGGGAACTTGAACATAAAAATGCTTTTCATTGGTGCAGATGTTTTTGTCTCATGGAAGATAACAGTGGATAACTATTAGCTTTTGTGAAAGGAGAACAGAGGTAGTCCTATTTTCCATTCCTTACTATTCCACAGAGCTGAAACAGTATGTGTCTAACCTGCCAGGTTATACTTTTGAGGAAAAGGCCTTAGCTGTACTTTTATAAATTAAATGTGTCTGTGTGTTTGTGTAAGTGTACATGTACATGCATTTGGATATCCATGTTATCTACAGAATTTATGGTTTCATGACACTGCCTGTCAAGGGCAGCCCTAAGCTGATTAAAACTATAGATTCACCTTTTTGGGTTCTCTTTCCACAAATTTTACTAAAAACTAATTATATACCACAGTAATGCAGTCTAAAATGTCTTTATCTCAGGCAAAAAAAAAAAAAAAAAAAGGCATTATGTCAATGCTGCTTAGGGGAAGATCAGCAGAGAAAAAATGACTGTAATATTTGTTTTGTGTGACCACAAAGCTGAGTCAGAGGAAGATTAGGTTGGATATCAGGAAAAAAAATTCACCCAGAGGTTGGTTGGGCACTGTAACAGGCTCCCCAAGGAAGCAGTCCCAGCACCAAGCCTGCAGAGTTCAAGAAGCATTTGGACAATGCTCTCAGGCACACGGTGTGACTCTTAGGGTGACCTGCACAGGGCTGGGAGTTGGTCCCAACAATCCTGATGGGTCTCTTCCAACTCAGCGTATTCCATGATTGTACGAAGTCTCAGGGCCCTGAGGACTTCAACAAGGTTCCATCGACCTCAGCAGCCTCAGCTGGGGTTTCCCAACAGTGCCTTCCAGCCCATGAGCCCAGGGCCCTAAACAGCCTGGTCCATGTGGCTGGCAGCCCTGTCTCCAGCAGTACTGGCTTCACGGCTGATGTCGCAGGATGACGCTGGCCCCAGGCATACCTCACCTCAAGTGATGGTCCCCAGGCTGTTCCCACCCTGACTCTGGCTAGGTTCCCTGACCTGTTCCCTGTTTGATGGGGCAAAGCCCTGGCTGGCCTGCGGCCACTGACTGGTTTCCTTTGTGGAGCAGCCCCCTGCACCCTGACAGGAAGGCGAATGGAACGAGGGACATGCAGTAAGTGCTCTGCTCAACACCCCCTCTATGTCAGAGGAAATACAAAGCTTTACACATATCTTTTAGCAGATCTTTAGGGACAGTTCCTTAAATATTCACACAAGACACCCTGGATCAGATGTCTAGGCAAAGATCTAAAAACTAATTATTTTATTTTCCACTCTGGAAATGACATCTCTTGGAATACCAGGTTAGAAAGACCAGAAAAATATTCATGTTTTAGGCAGCACAAATTCTTAATGTTTTCACCATGATTCTGGCTCTTGAAAATTTTGGTTTTGTCAGTTTTAGAATAGTAAGTGTTTGGAATGGTGTCCTTACAGATGTCCAGCAGCTGATAAAATGTGATTCATAATTACAATGACATTGCACCTACTTCATCAGAATTGCAACTGGAAAAGAGGTTTCCTCCTATGACTCAAAAGTTATCACTTATATCCCAAGGCATAAAGTTACCTTCCTCAGCTCTTATCATTTTATAGTAACTGCAGATGATTCACATTTATGACAATATCATGCATACCTATCAAATTTATGAGATTTTTAGAGGTAAACAACTCTGTCATTCTCTTTGCCATCTTATTTCTTTTGTACATTACTTACTCAAAAAGAAGAGGTATTTTCTGTTCCTTCTTTATTCAAATAGAAAATCTCTTCCTAAATTGTGGACGAATTACTTCACAGTTCTGTGGAATTTTCTGTTGTTTTCTCTCTTCACTTGCTGAAAAGGAAAACCTACAGCAGAATATTGCATTAAAGCCATGCTCTAGACCTGTTATTTCTTCATTTATGTTTCCATCCTTGACACTGATTTGGTGTTTAAAAGGTCTTAAGTAGATGATAAGGGTCTCAAGTATCCAATATCCTTTCACTATGCTAAAGCATAGTATTTGATTCTGGGGTGTGTGTGTATAATATAATATAATTAATATATTAAAAAGACAATTACATGTCATGTACTCCTATGCCAAAAACATGGAGGTCAAAACCTGTTGGTTGCAAAATACAAAAAATTATGTACTACTTGTAATAATGTAAATAAAAACATTGTTAATGCATAAAGCTAGTAGGTGTGTCATTCTTTCCATGGAGTGGTCACCAGAGTGGGATAATTGTGACAATGAATAGTACTATAATTCATCCAAGAAACTCTCTAACTTTCTCAAAGGAATAATTTCTCAACTTATAAAAAATTTGAATTTTAAATTTAATTTTTCATCTACACATTTGATTATTCAGTCTACAAAAATCTGGCTGAATGAGGAACACTTGTGGAAAGAGTGATGTTTTGTGAAGGTAAAAATCACAAAAAAGGATCTTAGAGGTGTCTCAGCAAATATTATTAAGTTATTCATAAGCATTCACCATGTGATAGACTAATTTCATGTCTAAAAAAGAATAAAGATCTAAAATGGGATATCAGGAGGGAAAAAAAGGCACTTCCAGTAATTCAGCCACAGCTTCACTAGAGTAACACCTCATAAAATGAGGAAAAAAGAACAAAATAACCCAGAAAAGATTGATAGCTATAGATGAAGCCATATTCACTGAGTTACAGTGGCTACATAAGTTATAAATGGCAGAGCTATGAACGAATAAAGGAGTTATTGTAACTATAAAAACTACACTACCATTACAAGACACTCATTTTATTTATTCGTTATGTATGAAGTGTAATTTTAAGGAGAGTTTTACTGTCTAACATTATTCAGCAGCATTAAAAAAGGAAGTATCTGTGAATAGAAATGTGTCATGAATGCTCATTAGTTCATAAGGGCATTCCTAGAATTATGCACCTAGAATGTATTAAGTAAATGTTTTCCTGCATCTGTTTATTCTGAAACACTAAGAGTAGGTAGGAAAATTCTGTTGCGATACTGCACCTTTTCTGCAACCTATTCCTTAAATATTAGAGACAGTAAAAAAAGAAAATAGGACTCAATTTATTAAGAAAGTCCACCTTTTATAAAAAGTAAAATGTTTTTCTTACAAGTTAATTTATGTTGCTATTGAAGAATAAAGGAATATCACTCATACTGTCTCCCAGGCTTTTGGAAAGCTTCTCCTCCTGTGTTATGTGAACTGTGTGACAGAAGTGTAGGAGAGCAACATCCAAGCTGGTTCAGGCATGTCCCAGCAGTGGCACAGGGAATGCCACACAGCATTCACTGACGTACTGGGGATATAAGTTACACCAGGTTACCTCTCTGCAGAACACTACCAGGCATCTAATGCTGAGATTACTTACATGCAGTAGTGTATACACCTTTTGAACTGTCTTTCTTTGTTGTAGGATGCTTTCAACTTCTCCTTCACCGTGTGGGGGAGAAAAGGGATTGATTCTGACAAAAAAGCGGATTGATGCTGCTATCACTAGGATGCTGACAGGGAAGTTCAGATGTGAAGTTTAACTGACCACTAACTTTCTGTACGGAATCTAACGTTTCAGTCCTTTTTTTTTTTAGTTTTTTTGCTGGAGCATGGAATATTTTTTGTTGTGAATAACATTCTTTTTTGTCTTTTTTTTTTTTAATTGTTATGACATAAGAAATAAATGAAATACTGGAGGTACACAGTTCTTGCAACCTGAATACTTTTCAAGTTGAAGAGAAAAAAAAGCACTTGTACCTAGCACTGGACTTTAAGAGTTCAAAGCCAGTGCCCTGTTCACTGAATCTATCAACCTTTTAACATGCTTCTTCATATTGCCTGCATATGCTTGATTGAATGCACAGCCACAGATCTTTAAATACTTGACTAAAATGGGATCCTCAAAGGGAGGGCACAGCACTGAGGGTTTTCATTGTCTATGTACTCATATTCACTGCTCTAGTCAGATTTGGAATGCTTTATTTTATCAGATAATTCAATATTTCATAATATTGGTACTTTATATGTTCACAGGAGTCCTTGTATTGCCTTCAGTTGCACCTTGAAGCATCCTTGTAATTTTAGTAATTAAGTTGCCATTGTCTCAAATTAGGTACTCAGTGCCTGATTGTGAAACTTTTGCTTATGCCAAGAATTTCAGGAAGCAAATACGTTTTTCAGGTACATTATATCAGGAATTTTACATGAGTTTGTTGTTGTTGTTGTTGTTGTTGTTGTTGCTTGTTTTTTTGTTATTTTTAAAATTTTTTATTTCTAGCCTAAATAGTGCAATACAAGAAAGCACATGCCCTTAGAAACTACGATAATTGGTGTTCAGCCAAGAAATAGTTGGAAGAGGACATGAGAACCAGCTGAGAGAATGTACTGTGGGAGAAAACCTTCATGACTGTGATGAATCTTCAAAGTTTGTCTTTAAAAGTTAACTATACCTGGTGGATCTTCAGACTTGGCTTGAGAGTACATGTCAGTACTCAAGAGCTTAGTGCAGTGACTGAAAGTAATATCTCACAAGGGATATCTCAGATAGAAGTTATATAACATTTGACTTCAAACTTCAAATCTGATGTTTTCTTGTACAGTACACTCAAAATTTACATTAATGCTGCAAGACTTAAGTCTGAATTCTACCTAAAGCTGTTAAGCATTTTGAGGAACTATACTGCCCAATTTTTGGTGGTAATATTTCCAACATACTTCATGCACATGAAATAAATTTTCACCTCATTGTGAATACATCAGTATCTTTTTTATTCCATTTTACTCTGCCTGTTGGTGAGCTTATCTTTCTAGATAGGTAATGGGATAGCTATATTTTAGTTTATAGCCATTTTAAAATCTACAACCATTTCCATTTTCTACTTTTTTTTTTTTTTTTTTTTTNTTTTTTTTTTTTTTTTGGATAACCAGGGGCACATTAAACCAGGTATAAAAAAAGTGATAGGAGTCCTTACACAATCAGTGACCATTGAGTAATACACTCCCTGAGAAGCCAGCTCTTGTCTTTGTAGACATCATCATCATCACAAATCCCAGTCTCTCACATAATGTGTAATACAGGGATTTCTGAGGATGTGAAAATGTCCCATAATATCTGTTCTGCTGTAAGTTCCTCTTTATTGATGTTATTTTATTGTTGATAACTAGTTCGTAAGTGCCACCAGCTGAAAGTGGATTTTTTTATTTTCTGCAAAAGTTAAATCTTCTTTTCTGAACTTTCTGCTCTGACAGAGTACTTTTTTACTACTGGATTTTTATAAAACATTTAATGTTATTTTTCTTAATCTCTGTAAAATCCTTTCTAGACAAGTGGGATGTCTCTATTATGCCCACAGGAAACAAATCCTAGAACATTAATCCATAGACTTCAGTGCAGTGTGAGTGTGATAGGTTTAAATAGGATTATTTTACATGAACATTCTTACTGTTGAACTTGTGGGAGTTTCTGCTTATGACTCTGTCTCATCTGACTGACTCACTATCTGTCTGTTATGGCAACAGAAAAAAATGATTGTCATGTGTTAGAAGTCAATGAACATTAGGTATGTAGGGAAAATGATAATTCTAATAAAACAACAAATTTGTTTCTTTGCTCCTGCACTGTTGTCATTAATAACCATATTTTCCAAATAATCACCTTAGGTGCAGTTTTGTACTGGCAGTCAATAAAGTCTGCAATTTAAATAAATAGATATCCACATGATAAATACAATTTGTGCAAGTATATATTCTTGGCTTTTCCTGTAGGCACAAAATTATGCCTGCAAAATTGAAACCTGGGTTGACACAATTTAAAATAGTCTATAGAAATTAAATCATTGCACCTAACTTAAAAAGAAAACTCGAGAACATAGGTGTGTTCAGGTCACAAGGTGCGGAGAGCAGAGGTGGAGAAAGGAAGGATAATCTCTATTTCTAAATACACAGACAGCTGCCACAGGAAATTGCAAGGATTTTTTATAAGTCTATTAAATCAGAAGAGGCAGCATCACACATTTTATAAGCTGTCAATCCCATCTTTTCTGTTTTCTAATGGTGTAAAAACGTGTGCAGCTAAGATGTGTAAAGCTTTAGGATCAGTTTTGAGGAAGTGATCAAGAAAACATGTAATCACATGGACAGTTAAAGGAACACATGCAAAAATGGATCCTGCAACCTCATGAATTTCTTTCAGATAAATAAGGCAAAAAAATGTTGGAGCTAATTCTTTTTCAATTTAATATTTGACATAATATTACACAAGAGGAGTATTAACAAAATTCATATAATGCAAATCTAGAAATAAAGACTAACACAGATGGTGAAAAAGTGATTAAAAAGTGGTTCTAGAGGAGATAAACAATAGGGCTGAAGGAATGTCTTTGATAAAATCATCAATAATGGAGGTTTGGTGTATTTAATATTCAAAGTGTTGAATACAAATAGTAGAAGCTTGCTGTGCAAACATATAAACAATAACTCTGGTGGGGAGTAGAATAACAGCACAGGATGGCATTACTATGTACAAAGGACTGGATCAGTTTATATTAGGAAATGAAAGATAATTCATTGCATAAGGTCAGTTTATAGCATAAGGTTATGCAATTAGAATCTAAAATCACTTTTCTCAGCTGTTCTCATTTACAGACCGAGAAAAAATTATGTGTTTCAAGTGTAAATGAGAAAGGGTGACAAAAACCTTCATATTATTAGTCTTTTATGAAGTGTTCGCTGTTGAAATTAAACTTAAATAGAAGGGGTTTATTAGAAAAACTAATTGCTATACAGAGATTCTCATTGACAAAATTGTTCTGGCTATGTGCATTCAGTGAAGATTGATTCACATTGAAATATGTGTAATTTTGTATGCACTGAAAGAGAATTATCTGGAGAGTTTGTTTTCTGGAATGGCTTCAGAATGATGTAAATTTCTTTATTTGTCTTACTGTGTTATTCTGTTAATTAGTTACATAGTTTACTGTTTAGGAATGGTGTTCCAAACACATAATGTGTTCTCCTGCATCAGATTTATCAATTTCATATATGGATGAGCCCCAATAGTAGCTTTTTTTCTAGATAATTCCTGGACAAAATCCTCATTATTAAATTTGTATATTCTAAATTTTTTTCAGATGGGGAAAATGTAAGTATTAATAAAATTTTCAATTTTATTAATTTAATTATTATTAAGAAGGACTCAGTAAATTACAATCTGAAGCTGAAATAATCTTAAATTTAAAAATTTTAAAAAATTTAAATTTTTAAATCTTAAAACTTCCTGGCCAACAAAGAAAAAATTTGTAAGAGTTAGTATTGCCCTCAGAAAATACTACTATTGAAATGCTATTTGATAGGCTCATTGCATTATTTAATTATGCTTCACAGAGTTTAATCATCTGGTAGCATAAACAGACATTCTGGTTCTTCAAATTCCATCCTAAGTGAAGTAGATGGCCCTATAATTTATTCCAAGCTTAATTTTAAATTGTTGCACTGTACTGTGTAGTTCCCACTGCTTCTGCTGCAATCTGTTCTAGAAATGTCATCATTCAAGAGACTGAAAATTTTTGTCTGAAGTCCAACCTAAATTATTAATGGCCAGGTTGTGCTCATTTGCTGACATTGTCTTTTTTGCTTGAACTACTCTCATTCCGTTTTTTACTTCTTCTGATGTGACAGTGTGGGTTTTGTTTGTTTTCTTGGTTTGGTTTGGTTTTGGGTATGGTTTTGCTCTACAAAGCAAGTTTCTCGAATCTCTTCTGTTAAAAACCCTGCTGTCTCCTCTTGCCAGATGTATGACAAGATACTCTCTATCTCTTCAACAGAATAAAATGTGACATTTCTCACCAGGTTGAAATAACTTTAGTAACAGAGGTAATGTAAAAAGGAGACATATACATTTAAAAAACTGAACCTCAAGAAATGTTAACCAGTATTTATTCATATTCTTATCGTGTAGGAAATATAATGCTTTTGCTTACAATATGAAAAAAAAATCACACTTCAAAGGGGAACACTGACCCTTTATTTTGATGTAGAAGCTAGGAAAAACAGGTTTTTATTTAGCACACTTACACTATAGATGTATATGTCAAGATAGTTACCTTACCTTGTGTTACCTTACCTTCCCTTACTCTTACCCTATTGCTGAGGTCATATTTATGTTTATCCCAAGGCCATGTTTTAGTTTGTAGAATTGATGTTTAAGCTGCAAAAGTAAATGTGAAGGAGCTCCAAATGGGAGCACTCCCTTTTCAACACAGGCATACAGGAAAAAACTCAGTGTTTTGTCTGAGTCCTGCATAATCCTGTGATGCTCTTGTGCATTTAACTTGTCCCAGGACAGTGCAAGCAGCTCTCCATGCCTATCACATCCGGGCTACGGACAGTGTGACATTGCAGTGTTGGCCCGTTGTCCCTTTGGATTCTTTGGCCAGCTATGCATTTGGAGATTTCAGCCTGACCAATACTAATGACCAGAGAGATTAGAAAATGGCTGGAAGGAGCAGAATGGATTTTCAGACAAGTAGGAAAAGGAATCACCTGAGCAGAAGCACCTTGTTCCCAAAACCTAGTTACTGTCTGTTTTCTCCCAGATCACTTGGCTTCCTCATCACATGACAGATGGCCCAGCCACTGTGACCTCCTCACCCTGCTCATCCACTCCCCCTTCTTTACCCTTTCATCAAACAGCAGTACCAAAGGATTGTCTCACTGTGGTGGCACCATTCTAGACAGTTGGACCACATCTCTGTTTATTTTAAAGCAGGAAGCTCTGTAATAATTCAAAGAATGGGGCTGTTTAGCATAACCACTTACAGACTGATGAGCTCTGAGTGTGGGACCCCAGGACTTCCTGCTTCATACAGGTACAATCTCAGGGTGCTTGAAATTCTTCAGTTCTTTGCTTTTATGTACCAGTTCAACCATATGCCTTCAAGTTCAGAAGTTCAGACATAGATGTATTTACACAAGGAATTGAATGGAATTCAATTCCCAAGATCGTGTAAGCAAAATTTGAAAGTCTTGCAGTCACTAATATAAAGCAGAGGCAATGGAGGTACAGAGAGATACTTTCAAAATAGAAAACTAGAAACACGTGACTTGTGGCTTATGCTAATGAAGTAGACATTTATCATACTTGTCTCCTTGATAGTCTTCAGAAGATCAGTCCCTAATCACCTAAAAAGGAACACAACTGCTATTAAAGAAAAAAAAAAAAACCAAATAAATTCATTTCATATTATCTCCATTAACTTTCTCTAGTGCAAAACAAATACGCAAGGGAGAGCTCCATCTTAGTATTAGAGAAAATTCCTAGGGCTCTGTGGTCAAGAGGTTCTGTCTGTAGTAGATGCAGTGTGGTTTTCCTTTCAGGTAATGCCGGGACATCTGTTAATGAGGTCAGTGGGAAAAAAAAAGTATGGAATTGTATCACTAAGTTTAAATTCCTAAAAATTATTACTGATGCTATAGCTGAGTACAAGGAAATAATAAAGTTGTTTATAACACTAACTACTGTTGTAATAGAATTTTTTATCTCATAAATTTCCCAGGAAGAAAGGTTTATTTAATAAATAATATCACACTGCTTGTCACCTCTTATGGGCATTAGTATATGGCACATATCTGCAAAATTAAAAAGCCTATAACTAAGAGTATGCAGACTGAATCCACAGTTAATAGTCTCTATTTTTTGATACCTAAAGTACTGAATTACAAATGAAATCGTGGGCAAAAGTGATGCTTCATTTTAATTTAACAAGGTTCCTCCAGCACTCATGAGATTAAGAAGAAATTAGATGCTATCCAAAAAGCTAGGATTTGTAATAATGGCCAAGATATTATAAGGATTAGAGGAACTTGAATGAACAATCCCTTAGCTCATAAAAGAAAGTGATAAAGGATAAAAGGTAGCATTAACTATTCAGAGGTCTTGGGTATGTACTCTGCTGCAGCTGCACCAAATTAAAAGCCACTCTTTTGATCACTTAAATAAATTAAAAATAACCCCTAAACTAGACAACAGCATGAAACTAAGAGCCTTAAGGTCTAACAACCAGGACATTATTTGAAATAAAGCAATTAACTGTATTTAATTTTTTTCATGACATCAGCCTGTGTAGACATTGTTCTGTATCAATTTTACTTCTATGTATTTCCAGAGCATTTTAAGATTTTTTTTTTTAATGAAGGCTTATGTAAGATTTGGACAAATACGTTGGTCACAAAGCAAAGTCGCACAAAGGATAAGTTAAATCTTTGAAAAGTATAGTTAAGCTATGCTGTCAAGTTCTACACCAACTATAACTTCATCCCACTTCACTAAAAGTGATATTAGTGACACTTCAAATTAGTTGAAGCATGGAATAGTGACTGAAATGCTGTGCTCTGCTATCAAAAATTAAAATATATTGCAGCATACGGCAATTAAATTTATATTGGATTTAATCAGAAGAGACCCAGGGACTACTTGTCTCTCTGACTGACAGTGATTCAGAGGGCAGCAGAACCCAGGACTTTCTGAATTCTGCATAAAATGGAGCTAAAAGAAGTAAATTAACGATGAAAAAAATTCTTTCTAGAGGTCTGTGGAGAACCTTTAGACCAGGATTTCAGCTGGAGCCTGACAGGCTAGTACAGAAATAGTTATAATTTGATTGTAATAAATATTTATCAGATATTTTAAAAGTCCTGTTTCTTATGGTCTGTCTATAAAAATATCAGCAGAGTGAAGTTCACAGAAATTTTTGTTTTAGAAAGTATGGCATAAAATTACAAAAATATTCAAAGCCATAGGAAATACTTGATACTATATTAGCATATTAACAAAATGCCTATACCACTTGGATATTTATTCCCAAACAGAAATACTGGGAAAAAAAACTAAAACCTTTCTCATAAGTAAAATTTCTGTTGACTCAGAAACCATTACCTGGTACAGCACCTCTGAATTGCCAAGTATATCATGGAGCTGAAAAGTCATATATCCCCAAAGTGCAAGCACATAAATTCTGGATAAGAAACCAGACAAATCCTTGGCCACAACAACAAAGTAAAATCTTACAAAAAGGAACTAACCGGTTTTGTTTGGACAAGACTTCTTCAAAAACTTATAGACGTAGACTATTAACAACAATTATTTATTTACTTCTGTCTACTGATAGAAAGAAAAAATCAAAATACCAGACACATGATATGATATGCTAAACGTATCTTGATGGATGGATGGATGGATGGATGGATGGATGGATGGATGGATGGATGGATGGATGGATGGATGGATGGATGGATGGACAAACGGAGCTGAGAGACACAGAGAAAGAAGGATGCAGTGGTTATAGATTTCATGTGATATACTATCATCATTCCTTGTCATTTTAAACAAATTTCAGACATTTACATGCTTTTTTGTTTGAATATCATCACTCAATAGAGCCTTGTTCCTACGGGTTA
>WAAE01017716.1:72888-105328 GCA_013400495.1 Nicator chloris | reverse complement strand
TTTATATACAATATAAAATAATTGTATATTTTTACATTATTTTCTATTTTTTCATTCAACTTTGGTCTCTATACTGTGGGTTTTAGATGAGTAAATTAATTTGTGCCATCTGGATCTAAGTGATATCTTCTCACTAGACCAACCACACAATTCTCACACACTTTTTCCTGCTCCTTGGAATTGGTTGGGAACCCCTTTGCTGGAGGTCACTATAGTTACAAATCATTATCTGCAATTCACATAATGAATTAAATAATGACTTTTATTAACTTGACCAATACTAGGCTGCAGGTGAATAGCATCACCACTGAATCTAACTCCATTAGCTTCAGCAAACACAAATCAAACACAAATGGGAATCATGACCACCTATGAGCTGGGATTGCAGCTCCTTTCAATAGCCCACAGATTTTAGCCTGCTAGGATTGCCCACTTTTTTGCCCAAACAATTCCAAATATTGTGTGGTCCGGGCACCATCACTATATTAATTGTTCTTTCCCCAGAAATGTTAGGATTTTCTATATATTGTGTTTCCTAGGAGCCTGCAAATGTCCTGAGCCTGTAAAATCCCCAAATACCTTGATCTGGTGAAGGCAGGCTATGTATGGAACATTTCCTCTCGACATTTTTGTGAAGGTCACTGCTGAGGAAGCTCAGATCCTCCAATTCCACCCAGCCATGCCCATCCATGTTTGTTTTAGCCAAGCAGGGAACCAGGAGCGCTTTGGAGAGTCTTGACATTTTAGCTAAGATTCATAAATACTTCTACCACATACAATGTTTCTGACAGTGAAGGCTGGAAATAATTTCTTGGGGAAAAGTACACCTAAAGTCACAGATTCTACTGTTTGCAGGAGAGAGTTATGCCTTTGGACATTCACATACCATACAGCAAAATTTTGTCATATATACTTAGAGGAGTTATGTATTTTAAGCAGTTGAACCTGTTCATTGACTGAAACTTTTTAGGGCAACAATTGTCTAGAAATAAATTCATAGTATTCCTTCACACTGAGTTGCCAAATTACACATTTAGTAAATCATGATGCAGATGTTTATTTTTGTAGTGGAGGAAAAAAGCGAGACCAGAAATTAGGGGGCAGAAATTTCACACAGAACCCACGGTCCTGCACAAAGGAGTTAAATTAAATATTGAAACTGGGGTCATGGAAATGTAAACATACTTTCTCTTCCCCCATATGTTATTTTTCTATCAAAACTTTAAAAAGAATAAGCATATACATGCTCACATGTACTAGAAAAGATTGAATACAACAGAAGTACTGCTTAGTGATAGATGACAAATTAGTTAACTCAACCATATATCAATTTGGTGAAAACCAATTAAGAAAAACTCATTTACAGAATGTTTGCTCTTCATACATAAATAGCAATTTGATGCCAGCTGTATTATACTCAGAACATACTTGCTGCCTACATTTTGCCACAATTTTTCAAGTTTCAATTTTGAAAGTGAAAGTACAGTTACTGGAAATTAATATAAAATGGACTCACACAATAAAACATTAGTACAGAGTCAGAATTCAAATGCATTCTTCATTGAGTGAACAGGATTTTAGCTCTATTAACATTTATAACTTTAAGCTGTTAACACCAGTGCTTAAAGAGAGAAAGAAACCTAATGAGAAAAGCTTCTAAACCCAAATATTTCTAACTGATGTACGAATATTGTCCTTTCCCAACGACAACCCAACTTTAGAACTTCTCAGCTCCATGATTCAGTTTGTCCTTCATAAATAATTGCAAAAGCCACAGTGAGCCAACTTCAAGTGCATGTGGGCCACAGGTGAAAGCAGCTCCAAAACGAAGGACATCTCTCACAATGAATGACCCTTAAAAAGTTTGCCCAAAAGTTACTTGGATTGCTAAGCCAGGGGTTAAAGCTCATCTTTCCTAGCTACATGCATATGTGCTGGGATGTGGCATGGATTGTATTTCTTTTAGTGGATTCTGGCCCTGAGACTTTTAATTTATGCTCCTAAGTGTTCCATGTGTACAGTGAGCGAGTACTTGCTGATTTTTCTCCAGGAATGATGGAAGTTCAGGTATATCACTTACCAAATCTGACTACAGGGCAAATTTACTGAAGGTAAATTTTGTTATAGAGGGGCTTTTGTTGGTTTTTGTTGTTGTTTTCCTTAGAGGTTTTTTTTTTGGTTGTTTTTTTTTAAATTAAAAAAACCTCACCAAACACCTCTTCCACTATGAAATCGTCACAGGTAATAGGTATTGCATTTGGTGAATATTGCAGTCTGAACAGATCCATGTCTACATGTCAGATGATGAACCTTTTTGGCATTGATGCCTCTTACATCCCAATATGTACACACTAAAATAACAGAATTACATGTGTGAGGAGAGGCGATCTGTGCGGATATGAATGCTTTCAAGCATTTTCTTCTAATGCTGAAGGCTAAACAGGCACCAATCATGCCAAAAAGATCACCCCAGGGTGTAAGAAGGGAAGAAACTGTAATTGGTGTCCGTAATTTTTTGTGAGTATTACAAAGAAAGCAGAGAGAATAACTTGGTTGGGTTTTCTGCATTGCTGTTAAGAATTTTTGGAGGTTCTAAGAGTTTCTTATAAAGTGGCACAGCAAATCAGTAAGAAAGGGAGGAAGGAGGAGAAGTAGCCCTGTAAGGTCCTCTCTACATAAAAATAAGTCACTGAAGAATATGAAGGAAATTAAAATAAAAGTGTTTGCAGATACAGCCATTATGTAACAGTCTCCTGTTACTAAAAATATGACTTCAGGTCAGCACATTTCTTCATAATTAAGGGCCCTTACTGTAACTCCTGTATCTCATTAGTGCACATATTTAAGCTTGTCTCAAAATAAATTCTCCTTTGCCATTCAAAATAAACAAGACTCTGAGCTTTCTGTCTTTACCCTGCCAAGGTCTGAAACAGTAAGTTACACACATCTGTATAGGGCAGATCCTCCAAAGGCATAAACTGAACACTGACTCTGAGACAACCTCCAGCAATCCATGTGCTCTTAGCAATGGTTTAATGTTAGCACACCATCAGTTTGATATTCAGGATGCTGCTTGTTTCCATAAGGTTTTGTTAAACTAAGTGCTAAACATGAAATCACTGTGAATGTAGCAAGCATTCATGAATATATTTTCCAATTATTAATTAATGTGAATTGGTTCATAAAGATACTCAGTAATTCAAATCCAAGCTTCAGGGCAGTGGCAACCTGGCAAGTTGTCTTTCACAAAACCTAAGACTTTTCTGAAATGGCCTCGAAAGGTTGACATGAATCTTATCCCAAACGTATCGAAGCAATTTACACATGAAAGTGTACAACTGCAACAAAGAGAACTTCAAAAACTGGGATGGAATGAAATACAAATCTTTCACTTCTAATTGCAGAACTCATTTCTTTAAATTAGCTTTCCCTAAATAATTCCTTCTCTGAAACACAAATAACGAGCCTGCTGAACTCTACTGACAAAGTTGCTACAAGCTGATAGTAGGTGGGAGAAGAAAAAAAAAGCTTATTTGGAAGAGTGAGAGATTGTACCTATAACTATATTTTTAATTATTTGAGAGGTACTTATACATCAGAGCAGAGCTATTTATATAACCCCAAGACATTTAAGAGCCTATTAAAAGTGTGTATTGTTAATTGCAACCTTCTTATTTATAAAGAACTTTAAACCATGGGTTTGTGTCTCAAATCCCTTCCTTCCCCTCCACATTCTAAGTAGCCAGGCAATTAGGTTAATAGTCAAGCTCCCTGGAGATAAAAACATCAGGAACTACCTATGTTCCTGTGGTACAGTATTACTGTGTTTGAGATACGTTTGGTAATGAGAAAAATAAATACCAGAGGCATACAATTATTTCTGTAATGTAACTTGCATTTTTCTAAACCCCCTAATAAGTAGATTAATTTAGATCTCATAAAAGAGATAGAGATGTGCCACCGAGTTTAAAAATCAAAGACCATGAAAGCCGTTTAATACAAGAGTTTATCAGACATGATCAATATAAGCATCTGCAAACTGAATCTTATATTTCTTGTTCATGTTTCCTTTCTGGCCACTTAGTATTCTCAATAATGCAGAGAATGAGTCAGCACAAACTGGCTGAATTTTACCAGATGTTTTGTGACGCTTGCTCTAAAACTAGGCTTTAGCATAACTGGCAGTAAAATGTAAAAACTAATGCAAACAAAAAAATCCAACCCAAAATCACAAACACGTCCCCTCAAAAGGAAATTTATCACACCACCCATTATTAGTATGTAACTTATAAAAGACTAGAATACTTTCAACTGCACCTAGCAAAACTTAATCCCACAATTTATGAAAATCAGGAAGATGACAGTTTTTAACCTATACATGTCTGTGGATAACTCTAAGCAAAGGTGAAAATCTGGTGACTCAGCAAGGCAAACCCAGGAAATTGTAAAATCAAGCATCAGCAGTGGATACTGAGTGGTTCTCAATTCTCACCTTGTGAAAGCTGGTTTACAGAAGTCAAATTGTAACCATACAAAGTGTTTCTCTTCTAAACATGCTCTATTATGAAAGCAGTAGCAATCATAGTTTAACAGTCTCATGGCAAGAGGAGCACAGCACACCAAAGTTTCTGCTATTAATGCACCAAGTCTTTGCACAATGTTCTGATATCCAACCTGGTGCCTCCCCGTGCCCCGGCAGAGACTCCAAAATGCCATCATGGAGCACACGCCAGAGAGTTTCCAGGGCACAACAATCCAAATTTAACAGGGCTACCTAAAAGTTTCCTGATTGTCTCCAAATTACTCTGGTCCTTAAAAACAGAGATGCAACTGAACATAAATAGAACACATCAAACAGCAGCACCTTGTATGCATTTAACCCTTAAACCTGTTCATATTTTCTGTTATTGTAAGCCGTATCCTTTCACCACTGAAATTTGTAGGTAAAAGAGTCTCCCTTTGAGCCCACAATGACAATACCATGTGGCAAGGGTTCAGCTATTAGTTTCACATTCATTTAAGGTCTATGGAATGCAATTAATTCATTAAAATGCAATTATTCAGTACAAATTCAAAGAGAGTAAAATGTCCTCTTTTTAGTTCATTTCCATGTTAAAGATCTTAACCTGTCTTATGGTCATGCATATCTTCATTAAAAAAAAAAATAGACATTGAAGAATTCCTTTCTTCCTTTCTGCTGATTTAAAGACAACTCCTTACCTTTGATTTGAATTTATACTTGCTCTGCAAAGCACATATCTAAGTTTTTTGTGTTCTTAAAAATGGCACTATCAGGAAGGGGAAGGTGAGAGTTGGGGAAAATTGAAGCCTGTTTGTGGAGAAATAAACATCATAAATTATCATTGGGGAAATCTACCCAGGCTCATATTTTTCATATGTAACCCCTGTAGCTCTGTGCAAGTTCAGCACTTGTGCTGAAATCCTCGTGCTTAAACCCCACAGCTCCAAGAGTTCCCCTCAGGTGCCTGGGCTCAGCTCTGCAGCAGTGCTTGCACAGAGCCGATTTACACACTCACACACAAGCAGAACCCAGGACTGGATCCAGCAGAGCTTCACTTACCGAGGAACCCCTAAAACACCAAACTCCAGCTCTGCCTCAGCTGCTGCAGCGGCTTCGGGCTGGACAGGGACCAGCCAGCCCTGACACAAAAGTTACGCTCCAAAAGTGCAAGTTCAGAGCTCTGCACACACCCAACATCACCCTGCTGAAGCAGAGAAGATTTTTACCAGTGTCATCCCATCCTTCATCCCACAAACATCCCTCAGTCAGCGCAGCTGGGAGAGGCACCGAAGCCTTCACCATCAGCTGCCTCCCTTGGGGGTGGCCACAATCAACAAATCCTTTCCAGCTGCATGCAGGAACTTTTTGGCACAGAAACAGGACTCTTTTAACGATGCCAACCATTTGTTCCAGTTAACTGCTCAATTTCTTACCTATCAATATTAGTATTATCAATATTAGTATTTCTTACCCATCAGTATTAGTAGCATTAACAGTAAGACTACTTTTCTTTCCAGTCCAAATGTAACATCAGATGGTATTTAGTATTAGTTCAGTATTACTGAGTACTCAGAATTGAGTATTTAGTTCAATTTCATTAGCAAACACTGAATAAGGTTATAATTTTAGAACTGTGATTCTAGTAGCATATTCCAACATCGCTCTGCTACACAGTTCACTCCAAACAGGCAATCACACAGAATAACCTCCAAAATATGGTTTCAAATGTTAACATAAACCAGATACTTCTTAAAAAAAATTTAAGAAAATCCCCCAACAAACCCAAGAAAACACACACACAAATAATTTAAAATCGTTGCTTATTTTTTTGCTACATTTTCTACTTTCAGGTACATGAATAATTTATCACTATCAGGAGGATCTTAAAGATTAATTATGGTAAGTTTATTAATTAAGTTATTCAAACTCTTTAAAAGGAATACAAACCAATTTCCCTGACAATTTCAGCCATGTTTTGCTGGGTTTGATCACTTGAATAGCAGGAGTACTTCCAATGAATATACAAGGGCTTGTTTGGACCTTCATTTCAGTGGGTAAGAACCACGGAGAAGTTGAAGTCTATGAATTTGTCTCACTGATTCAGGTGTCAGTGTGGTTCTTGAGCTTCAGGTTTTGCCTGTGCTTCAGAACTGGGCAGTGACAGCTATTTTCAATGGGATGCCAAATCTAAATGATGATATTAATGTTAACAGAATAACTTTGCCAGCAATGCTGAAGCACAGTGAGCATGTGGCTGTCACTTGCATAGTGCAGAACACAGCTGGCAGTGTTTTGTGATCTAGGTAGATGTCCAGAAAATATGCAGTGTGAACTGTCTTCCAATTTGCATGTTCCTAATGAACCCAATATCCTGCTCCACAAACAAAACACACCAAAAGAACAGGAAAAAAAAGTAAACAAAGGAAGTTCTGGAATAAAAGAACAGTGTTAAGGAAATCAAAGCAAACCATTACTTTCTTTTTAACAAAAAAAAACCCAAAAAACCAACAACCAAAATATGGAAACCATTCTAAAAACACTTTAAATTTGCTTCTGGATGGCAGCTAAAATCCTATGATTTGCTTTGCTATTTTCATCCTAAACTTTCATCTCTGGGAACAACACAGCACAAAGTACAGGTATGAGCTTATTAAAGTTCAAGTCATTGTTGAAAACAAATACCTGCTGAGCACAAGCTGGTGCAAGTGAGAACTCTATAAATTGTTTACAATGAGTACCCATACCTGACCAAAAAAAAAAAAAAAAAAAAAAGGAAATAAAACTGATTCTCAGTTTATTTTCAAATGTTTCAACTCTCTTTTCTGGAAAAAATTAGTTTGCAAAATTGGCTGAGAACAGAGGTGCAACAGCCACATCCTCTGACATCAGTGGAGTTCCACAGTTGTGGAACTGGCAGTCAAAATTGCCTTCTACTGACTCAAGTTATTTCTATCTACAAAAAAGCCAAAGGGAGATTTGTCCCTTTTCAATTTGCAGTGTATCTGTCCTTCATTTGGGAATAAGAGTCCATTAGCTTATCTGTATTGTGGATTCCTTTAATATAAAAAAAAGTTTTAGGAGGCATTCTCACATCATGTTTAAATAGTTCTTAGGTTTACAGCACCCATCCTGGATGTGTGTTCTCCTGAAAGCATTTCCCTTTTGTGTCAGTAAAATCTCTGCCAAATTTTAACCCTGTAACTCCTTGTCAACAAGGATGAAGGCCTTGTATTTTGAGCACAGGACAAACTCCAGAGTTCAGAGCTCATTTTGAACCTTCCTAGCACCCTCATATGTGGTCAACTAGAAGTGATTTAATTTGGTGAGTGCTGATGTCAGAATTTTGTTTGAATGGGTTACGTTTGAGGTCTGTGTCTAAACTATCCCTGGTTTTACACTCTGGTTGGTGCCGCAGAGAACATGCAGAATGTGTGGTAACTAAAGCAGACCAAGTGTGCTGGGGAGCACCTGAAGTGGTGCTGGCAGATGTTCTGCTCACAGAACCAAACTGGTCTGGGGAAACCCTCCAGCACAGCTGCTGGCCCTTTCATCAAATATCTGTACCTTCCATTTAGACCTGGATAAGCAATGCACTTTGTCCTGTACTGAGCTGGCCCGTGTGTGTGTGTGTGGGTGTGTGTGTGTGGGTGTGCTGCACTGCTCTGACCAAGAGCAGTGATCTGATATTCCAGGTTTAGCTGAACATCTGGGTGACTGCATTTCAGAGACACCAAATCTCAGATTATACTCCTGGTTGTACACACATTTCCAAATGGACTAGAGGAGACATATGTAGGATGTGACTGTGAAGAGATAGGTTATTTTAATGGTGAATGTATTTTAAAGTGAGCCATCTACAAATTATTCATGTTACTAAAAAGAGCACGAATTATTTCATCATTCCCTTCGGTTAACAAAGTCTTTAATGCAAAGTCAAACCTCTCTATTAAAAAGGCTTTTAAACAAATCTCACCTGGCTTTGTCCCACCTCCTGGACCATAGTCCGGAGAGTGGAACAGAACTGGCATTTTTATGTAGTTTGTGAGATAGCCACTGTGTTTCTCCTGGCCTATTTGCAAGACTCTCTTATCATGAGCAGTGATAGGATGTTTCAATTCCTTTTCTCTCTGAATCATCTTTATTTATAATTTATTTTTGAAAAAGCAAGGAGCCTTTTTGCTTTCAACCTTGCTGTTTCTATTCTTTCTTGGCCAGTGTGTTGCCCACCTCCCTCTGCAGCGCTGCCAATGCCTTTGCAAGATAACGAGCGCAGCACTTCTGCATTGCAACTTTTCTCAGACTGGGTGGATTTCAAATCCATACAGAAAAACCTCAAGTATCTGGGTAGCAGCATGATGCTGCACTGCACACACCACGCCACAGAGCAGACATTATCAGGTTATTTCAGGGTTCCAGTAGATAGGAATATTGAACTGCCTCTCCTGGGACAGCTCCAAATTACAGCTGAACCAATACCTCCGAGGAGTGCAGGATTTTAATGTGGAACTCCAGTGTCAATCAATCATTCAACATTAAAGATTAAATACAAGCAGAAAGATGAAAGTTAACTAAAAGCAATTGAAATGCATCACAATCTTTTCTCAAACATTTTGGGTATTTTTAAATACTCAAAATTGGTATTTTATACCAATGGACTACACAGAAATAAAACGTGTGCTTGTTGAAACAAAACAGCACAGACTGCAGAAGCCTCATCATGCAGTCTCTGCTTTCAGTTGGTTATCTCAACATAATTTCAGGATGGTTTTTACATGCTTATATTTACTTTTTTAGCAGGACAGAGATATGTATTTGTCAATAAAGAAATATTTTTAAATGCTTTTAAAAACTTAATTAAGGAAATACTATTTCCTTGAGGATAATGAAACTTTTTGGCATAGAACCCCTCAGTTTCTGTAAATCTCATATTTTGTTTATTGCCACTGTTTTAAACATTTGAGCTTTACTTTATAGCTTTTTAAAGACTAAAATATGGTTATCAAGTGTGGCTGTAAGTAAAACAATAGCAGCTTAGCTAATGCTTGTCTCAGATGATAGAGCACTTGAATGTTATATAAAAATAAATCCTTTGGGGGGATTTGGGACTTAGTTGTTTCTCATATAGGACACTGTGATTTGTTAGTGAACCATGGTCAGGTCAGTGCAGTGAGGCTGTGCTAGACAGCCAGGAGAAAAATAATTCCTATTTAAAGGCAAATTGGAGATGTCTTTGAAAAGGGTATATACAAGTGATACATTTTAAAGAAGAAACAAAATGGTGTAGTTAATTAAACTTTTAAGAGTTTAACTAGTTTAAGAGGCATTTTAAATTTGCCTCTTAAGCATTCGTGGAAGTTGTGGTCTAGTAGTACTGTGTTCTAAGGAAGATATAAAACAATTTCAAAACTTTCATTAAGGTGAAAATTAGTGAAATACACCCTTTTGTCTAGGTTGCACCTCCTTGTAGTAAACTGGACTGTAACAAGCATAACTCCCCTCCCTCTCTCTACCTTCCTCTAAATACAAGTGCTTTCAAACTGGAGAGAGAATTCCTCTGCTACAACAGATTTCTTTTGAGTGACTGTCTACTCGGACAGCAAACTCTCAAGACAAAACAAGTTTTCTAGAACACAGAACAAGCAGGATGTATTAAAACTCTTATTTCGAGCTTTTATATTAGCTTTAAAAATCACTCAGTGCTCAGAATACTTCAGCTATAACACATAAGCCACAAATCTCTCCACTAAATCAACTAGCCCAAGCAATAACATCCGTGATTGCTATTTGCTTATGAGAACTACAGTCCCAATTGCTCTGCACTTCCACAGAGGATCCTTGATTTATTCAGAGCTAATTTCTTAAATGTCACAACAGCTTTATGAAAGTCTGCAGCACCAAAGGAATGACGATATTTTTTCAAAACCCTCCAAAATGAAGAATATTAACCATTAATACCACTATCAAAAGAGGTTTTAAAATTACATATTCCAGCCACATGTGCCATACACCCTGTTAATACAGGTTACCTTTGTTTCCTCTTATGGAAATACTTTGAAATAAACAAGACACAACTGAGCAAAGAACTATTATATCAACTCTGCGAGATATTACAACCGGGTGTGTAAAAGCTCGTGAGGCAGCTCCTTTCAAATGTGTTAAATTGCAATGTAAAATGGCTGTAGGGGGTGGAGACACGACACCTCTCAATAAAGAGGTCAAAGAACCTTGGGGAATGATCTCCCACTGGAAAAACATCATGGAGGTGATAAAGTTCAGGTCAATTGTAGATTAATGAAGTGGAGATCTCATGGAAAAATGAATCCCAACAAGAGGGACAGTCTGGCAGGATGACACTTATAATTGCCACCCAGGAAAATGCCAAATCCACCTGCCTGACTATTTCCATGCTCCTGTCTCTGCTCAGCTTCTCCTGCTGCCTTTTGTACATAGCTCACCCTTGAGGCCTGGCAATGAGTGACCAAGGGAGCTGGTTGGCTCCTCAGGTCCCAGGTGAGCAGGGGAAAACAGGCAGCTTCACAAACAAGGTTATTTTGCCCATTTAGGGATTTGGATCCTGAGTAGGATCATGAGTGGTTCTGAAAGCCAAAGCTGAAGTGTCAGATTCTAGGTGGGGAAAATACATCCCAAGACATAGATTTATTTTTTTTTCCCATTAGAACTTTTATTATTCTAAAGGTCATTTCACAACTACATAACGAATGAGAAAGGATATATTCCTTGAGTCATCTGGGATCTGCCACAGAGCATTTGACCAAAGGTGTGTAGCTGCTGAACTGTGACATTCCAGAGAGATGAGGGGCAGCAGTTGCAGCTCATATCAAATCTCGTGTGGCAGTTCATATTTGCCAATATATCTTTCAGGCTAAAAAGATGTGATTTCCTCCCTGGTGGTTTCTCAAGTAGCTTTCATCAAAAGTTTGTTTAAATCTGGCATGGCAAAGGTTTGCAGCAACGCACTTGCCAAGACACAAAGGTTTCCTTTATGAGACATAAATGTTTTAGTTTTCCCTGGATACTAATATGAAGCCTAAGTAAGTATTTCTGAGTTTATTTCTGCAGAACCTCAGCAAGGATGAAAAGAGGGCACATGTCTATGGTTTGCCTGCTAACATACACATCTCTGATACTGTGCTCCCTCTAGTCATTTTTGAGTGCTTTACCACTTAAAAATACACATATTCAAAATGAAACAAACCCCACAGAAGCCAGAATATACTATTCTGCTGTGTTGTATAAATAGTCAATTAAATGCGCTCTCTGTCAGTTCAGCATGTCGAACATTTGCAATTTGACACTTAGCTGTAGTTTAAAACTACTCTATCAAAATCAGCAGTAGTTTAAAATTGTTACTGTAAGTTGTTTCCTGCCATATTAGTAAAAAGACATGCTTTCTACTCCTAATCTCTGTCCAAAGTAACCCTCAGTACCTGTTTTCTTCTATTTCTTTGCTAAATTTTTATCTGTTTTAATACATTTGGTTTAAGGATGTTCAAACTATAATGGCTTCTTTTGATTCTACTTTTTTTTTGTCTGTAGTGTGGCAGTCTTCTCACCCTGCTGGGAACCTTTTCAAAGAAACAGGCACTACACTACCTGCAGAACCTTACCACATCCTGGTGCTGATGGAAAGGGGGCAAGAATACTGGATTAAAATTCACCCTGTGCTCAGGTCCTGAGATTCCCCATGTAAAAAACATCAGTTGAAGGGTCCTTGGTGATCCTTGCAGCTCCTGTGTCCTGTGCTGAGGGATGGGGCAATGTGGCTTTACTGAATATTTGGTTGAATGTTGTTCATTCAATGCCCTTTTTGTCACCATTTCGGTGAATTTCCCCTTCTCATACTACACTAAAATCTTAGCAAAACGAAAAAAAAATTCTGCTTATGCTTACCAGGCAGGTTTCATCCAAATTTTACAGTTATAATTAAAAACTACATTTTCATTAAGAAAATTATGAATTGCAATAAAGTGCAAGGAACGTGCAAAATGAATAATTAACATTGTATAGACTTCAGCATCTTAATGAAGATTAAATAATACATATATTCAAACTGGATTAGCACATCCACTGAAAGCTGTTATGTGCTCAGTAGGGGAGTCTATGCACTCACAAAATAGTGTTTTATGAGGAGTATTCTAGCAACATTAAGCATAAGGTTGTCATATATAAAATGATTAATGTTTTATATAAAAGAAGCTGTAATTCCAGTGAATGAAGTCATTTCATCTCCCTGCTGCTTCTACCTTTAGGAATATGCTGTAAATGAAAAGTGGCTCAATGTGAAGTCTAGTTAAATAGAATATGAATCCTCTTTTTCAAAGTTAATGAGACTTGGAAACTCGCATTTAAAAAATGTTGTGATTTTAAATCACAAATTTCATTAAGATTTGCATACACCACCTACATTCTTGTTTTATGAGGACTCCCACTTCCTTAGCTCTATAGACAGGATGTCACCTTGTTTTTCCTGATCTTTGTGTGCAGCCTGTCCACCACTTACAGCTCATTCTTTGTAATGGGGAGGATTCCTTAAGAGATCCTGCACTAACAGAAGGCAGGTGAACAATGAATCTGCAAAAATGCTCAGACAGAGCAGCACTGGGAAAAGTAACTCCTTGGCCACTGATGATGAAGTAATTTTGTCAAGGCTGAGTACGTACAGATTGCTGGGGTATTGTCTGTCAGCAGTAAACTGTCCATCTGCAGAAGGGGTGCTGACAAGTTGCCAGCTGCTCCAAGCTGACAGATCAGAGGAGGAATGGACTGTAATTTCCTCCTGAAGAGAACAGATGATGGCAAGGTTAAATCACGGCTACCTAGGGAAGTGACAGGGATGTCAGATGTAGATAAGGCAATCTATGTATTGGTATTTCCTGTTTTAAATCTGTTTCTTCCGAAGAAGCAGCTGCTCTCCAGGGAACACTGATTTCAAACTGGGAAACTCAGGTCAAATGTGGTGGACAGAAGATTAGAAGTGCTCAATGCCAATACCTTTTGAGTAAAGAGGTTTTGGTTGTAAAGCCCCAGAAAAGGGGATAACTCATTTTACACAAGACGTTACTAGATGGTTTGGCAGGCCTTGCCCCCTGCCATTGTTAGGAACAGGCTGTGGGGCTGGGGCAGGCTCCTCAGGAGGAGATTTAGCAGCACAAGGTTGAGCCCTGGTGCAGCACACAAGTGATTCTTCAGACACAAGCTGCAGTCCCTCCTCTCTTGTCAGTGTTATCCTACAGCTGAGAGGGGCTGGCTGGCATCCTAGTTGAGGCCCTGCCCAAACACAAACAATTTTCACTGTTGTCACTGCCTTCACTGTAACCTCTGTGGGCCTGACACAGCCAGGGATCCCCTGTGCTCTTCATGGCAGAGTAACCAGCTCTTTGTAGCTGGTACCTGACTATATTTTCTTTTAAATGGAGAAAGTATTGAAAGTTTTGATAATATTAAGAATATTCAAATAAAACTTTTTCTTCTTTTTCACCAGGAAAATTAGGTGGAAATTATTTTCCATTTCTATTCTGAATTTACAGCAGTGCATTCAAAACATTTTTGGAAAACTTCCACACCTGTTTAACCACATGAGAGGATGCATTTCCTGAGGAGCTGTTTTCTCATTTACATGCAGTTGGATTTCACAGAAACACAGTTTTCAGTCCTCCAGTTAAATAAATCCTTTTCCTTGTGGTAGTAAAGAAAGTCTATGCAAACATAAACGAACAGATTAGAAGTTGAATTGTACAGTCCCAATTTTTAAAATATATTTTTGATGTAGTAAAATCTTGGCAAGATGCATGTTGCTATTGTCACCTTCTTGGCTCCCACACTTGCTGGAACCCCTGTGTTAGTAAATAAGGGGGAACAAAGCACAGACCCAAGAACCAGTTGCTTTGCAGGCTTCAGTAGGTCTCATTAAAGACAAGAACCAAACAATAAATCCCTGTTTATGATGTGGACGACTGTTGTTTTACTGCTTCTGTTGCATTTGTCTGCATGTGCCTGCTGGCCCCTGCCTTCTCACCAATGAGTGAGCTTCATGTCTGACCCCTGGGCAGGGATTCATACAGCTGCAATATTGTCTGTGATGAAGGCTTCTCATACTTTATGAAAAGTAAATGTATTTTCATGCTAAGGCAGGCCAGGCTCAGGATGGTCTTTGGGATGGGGGGTGGAGGGAGGAGGCAGGCGATGGGGTGTTAGGTGAACCCTTTTACTGTAATTCTGAGAAAGCAGGGAGGCAGGAGCTGCTGTTGGCACACAGGCAGGAAACCTGGACCCAGTGAAACCTGTCACACCAGCAGCTGTGTGGGGTGTGGCTCGTGGCTGGTCCCTGAGCAGCCACACCCTGAGGGTTTGTGGTGAGAGCAGCCACAGGACTCCCCTGACTGGGAGCAGGATCTGTTTGGGGATGCTGAAAGCCCCGTGCCTCCTCCTTCCACCTGAGCTCACGAGCACTGAAACCCAGTGAGAAACAGGCTGACTTCTGGGTCATCTTATGTGGCCTTGTGTCATACCTGCTTTTAATTTTAAAGACTGATTTCAATTGTTTAAGACAGCTGGGTAACTTTGGGATTACAAGGACAGCACAGGTGCTGTATCATGTGTAATATTCACACAGATACAACTAGATTAACCTTATAGGTTGCGTGATTTTGAGAAATGGTCCTCCAGGTGCAAGCCTGGAATGAAAGAAAATGACAAAGTTGCTCTCGTGTCTCAGGAGCCAAGCACTCTGAATCTCAGTCAGAGTGGGCTCACGATATATCAAAAGTCTCCAGGAGCCAAGGAGTGCCTTATCAGCTCACAGAAAAAGCACAGAGTATACCAGACAGCTTGGTGATTTTTTTACTATTTTTTCCACGGGGAATGCTCTGTGAGGCCTGAGGCATACAGAAGGAATTCAGAGAACTGCTCAGAGCCCTGCCTACGGATGGGCACGTCCTGCATGCCCTCTAACACTCCAGTGCTCGTGGGCAACTCTGCCATGGGCACCATAGGTAAAAATGCACCAGGCTACCCAAGGTCCAAATGAACTGAAAGATTGCCCTTCCACCTTAAAAACTGAAAGTTTCACCTGTCCACTCAAGCACTGCAAATTCTCATCCATTGTTGTCAACTGGCAGAAGGAAGCCCATTATTTACCTGTTAATTTTTCTGGGCAAACCCATGGTCTAAGATGTAAAATTACTGGCACAAGCCCTGGCAGTGTTGGAGGCCAGGTTGGGCAGGGCTTGGACCAGCCTGGTCCAGTGGGAGATGTCTGTGCTTGGGACAAGATGATCTTAAAAGTCCATTCCAACCCCTTAAAATTCTATGATTTTATGTCATACAAAATAAAGTTATTGCATGGCCTTGTAAGCAGAAAAATACCCTGAAATGACAAATGACATTTAGGTAATAAATTGCCATTTTTTACAGGCAAACCCTTCAGAGAAGTGTGCTGGGGACGGTGCTGTTCAATGTGTTCATAGATAACCTGGGGAAGAGCTGAAGTTTTCTAATGATACAGATTAATTCTTCTTAGAAAAAGAAAGGCGAGAAGATTTACAGATTAGTTAATGGTATTTTGTCTCAATGATAAAATGGCAGAGGAAAATGAGTGTTGATAAATGCAAAATAATGCCTGTGAGAGAAACTACTATAACTTGATAGATAAAATAGTGAGATTTAGACCAGCTATTGCCACTCACGGAACTCTTGACATTAAAAAAGATATTTAGATGCCTATATTTGCTCAATGTTTAGTAGGAATCAAAAAAAAAACCTGAAAAAAGCCATTTTTTTCCGTAGTTTGGAAGTGGATATCGATCAATATAAAAGAAAAAACCCCACAAAGTCAAGATATCTGCACACAAGAGTATTATAAGCAGCACATCCCTTATAATATTTACATTAATAGTGGATCTCTGAATCTAAAAACTACGGAGAATTTGCACCTGGAGCTTTCTTACAGCCTTGGACACTGGAGCATAGAGACACATGGATGGGAAGGGGCCCACTGGACAGAGACTTTAGCCATCCAGGAAAAGATGATTTGGCAAGAATGAGCCAGCAGCCCTCATCCCATCCATCACAGAGCACAGCACGCGCAGTGCTCTTCAACAGGCTCGTGCTCCTATGGCACAAAGGGAGGGGAAAAGTGCTGTTAAAGACAGGAATAGATTTCCTTGTCCTTACAACAGCTGAGAATTTGTTAAGGGAAAAACATACAGGTTATCTTTGCTCTCAAGCTACAGAAAAAGGCAAACATTCTCTCCCACCCATCCCAAATCCAATTTGACATGGGGAAAATTTTCTTCTGGGAAACAATTCCAGTGACCATTTTAATCCTGAGCAAAGGAAGGTTTATGAATTAATCACTTAGGAGATTTCTTAGTATCTCTAGGCATGTTAGTGCATCCCTTCAGCATCTCTTTCTAGCCATGTTAAGTCTCCAAGCTGAACCCTTCAAGCACAGATTTAATTAATGTCAATATCAATTCAGTACCTGCAACAATCAACAAATGACACCTGAGAGTCTCAGCATCCCCGTCTTGAGGATACCAGCTCATGCAACACACAAGGAAAAAGGTCGCAAGTTTTAATTTTTTTAAGTAATTAATTTTGTAGTTCTATTCTATCACACTTCACAATCCACGTTTTCTGGAAGTGTTTCAGTACTTCCCTTTTGGCTAGAGCTTAGAAATATTTTTTCTATTTTCACATCTATGTTTATTATTGATAAATCTGAATATACACAATATTGTACCACCAATATCCTACTGAGATTAATTTTATCTTATCTCATTATCCTCAGACACAGACTTGATCAGGATCCAATGCCACCTTCAGGATATTTGCAGTTTAAAATTTACTCCATCAATTTCCCTAAAAAACCACGAAGCTCAAAACCCAAAGCATACAAACAAAACCTCCAAAAAACTCTGAGACCCTCTTGCCTTAGTTATAAAAAAGTTTAGAAACCCTGCAAGTGTTCTGACAGCTAAGTACAGCTTGGTAGTCCTGCACACTTCTCTAAGATAAGTTGCCTCTAGTGCGTCAATGAACTTTGAAAACCACTTGTTGAAACCCTTGTGTCCAGAGTCTGCACAACTCCATTTCCAAATAACTGGTTCCACCATGAATTGCAATTAGAGGAAATTTGTGTAAGGTGGCATTTTTCAGCCTTTCACACATGTAGGTCAATCAGCCTTATGATTAAGATTCTTGCCTAATCATGCTAAAGAGCATTAGATTTTAATTGAAAATTGGATGAGGGTTCAGAGAAGCAAAATCTCTATTGACAAGAGAGCACAGTTCCCAATCTGTTGCTGCTATTTCTGCCCTTGTGCCCAGCTTTAAAATATTTTATACACATATTTGTGGCTTTAGCACCTGACAGATCCAAACACTGACAGGGAAGCAAGACTGGGGTGAATGTAAAGAGAGATGGAACAATTACGTAAAGCAAAGGACTTACAAGAAAGATGAAGAAGGACTTGTTGCAAGGGTGTGTAGTGACAGGACAAGGGGCAAGGGCTTCAAACTGACAGAGGGATTAGATCAGGTATTCAGAAAAAAGTCCTTCCCTGTGGAAGAGGGTGGGCAGGCCCTGGCACAGGGTGCCCAGAGAAGCTGTGGCTGCCCCATCCTTGGAAGTACTCAAGGCCAGGTTGAACAGGGCTTGGAGAAACCTGGTCTAGTGGAAATGTCCCTGCCCATGGCAGGGCTTGGAAATAGATGATTTTTAAGGTCCCTTCCAGCCCAAACCATTCTGTGATCCTATAACTTTGTTTTGAAAAGTCCAGAACCAAATACTTTTATTTACACCTAGTAGGCCCATACTCAACAAGGAAGCATGTAGATTAACATGACACCATCTCACAGAGTTTGGCTACACAAAAAGCTCAGGTGTAGATTTCAAATTCATGCAGCACTTACAGCTCATGCAGATGCATCTGAGTTGGTTATAAAGGAGCTTAGCAAGGGTCATGGCAGATGCATTGCTACAGAAAACTGGGAAGACTTGCTGCCTGCTTATTTATGTGGGGTTCTGGATGGCTTTTGAAACCTAAGCTAATGCAAGACACATAGAGAAACTTAGATTTTTTCTTCTGCCAATGGCATGTTCTGCATTGTTTGAATAGTCTGCCAGTGCATCATCCCTTGAAAATAAATATTCAGATTGTATAGCACTGGAAACAATGATAAACAGACATGTTAACTAATTAATGTCACTTTCAGTGGTGAGGCAAAGGCAGCTTATTTAGGAAGCTAACGTACTTCTTCACCTTGAAGATTATGATTCGCTTCTAGTATTAGCCTCAAATTAAAAGTTCATATAAATTAGCATCAGCTCAGCTCTTTCTCATTGTACTTCAAATTGTCCTAAAGTGTTCCCTTGGGTCTATTTGTGTGGGAAATCATTGACATGATTCTTATTTTTATTTTGCAATAAACCAGCATGGCTGGAAATAGGTTAAAAGAATAAAGAAACCATGATGAAAGCAGACAACTGAAGATTTCGGGATTACATTAAGAAATAAAGACCTGAGGAGAAAATATCAAGCTGGTACTGAAATCATGGAGTGCTATAATAAACCTTTATGAACGTTTTATGTCTGCCTTCAACTATGGGCAGCTATTTATAACAGATGCTTACTTGCTATGAACAACAGAAAACACCATTTGGTATGGTATTTGTAAATTACAAATCTACACTATTTGTCATTCACTAGGAAGTTTTAGCCTCTGATTAATTAGGCTATACCCAAGGGCACTTCATAAAGAGAAAGAAAAGTTGAAAAGACCTCTTATGAGTGCTTCCAGGAGGACTATATACACTAGCTTTGATTCCATCTGAATATGTAAAAGCTGAAAAATCTTTAAAAACATATTTCATTAGTCCAGACCTGAGTTCTTCTGATGCCAGGTTCAAAAGGCTGCTTCACTTCCAATGCCAGCAAATAATGGCAGAAAATAGCCATTCCACATATTCAAAAGATGCAAAGATTTGGTGCCTCTCTGCCAAAAACTTGCACATATGGGCCACTGCACATTATCACTAGACATGAGTAATGCCTGATAATGGAAAGCCCAGAAATAGCAGTGGGACTGTGTCAGCTGAAGGTTTATGCTGAAGAACTGTAATCACCAAAAGACTTCATGTAGACTAATGACAGGCTTTTGAACCCAGACTAACTTTGGCATACTCGGGGGCTGAAGCAGGTTACATTTTACTCATCATCTCATTATGGTTTGTACAAGACAAAACTGAATGAGAAATGAGCCACTTGTTAACTGGGCCGTCATGTGGAGCAGGCAGCACGAAGCTCACCCTTCTCTGCCTTGGCAATGCTGCTGCTGATCCTGCTGGGGACCAGCAGAAATGGACATCGGGGCACTGCAGAAATCAGTGTCCCTTCAGATGGGTTCTAACTGCTGGGAATAAGGTGCAGTGTTACACATTCCACT
The DNA here is from genome assembly GCA_013400495.1 of Nicator chloris. Lineage (NCBI taxonomy): Eukaryota > Metazoa > Chordata > Aves > Passeriformes > Pycnonotidae > Nicator > Nicator chloris. The sequence goes on along the minus strand of WAAE01017716.1, from coordinate 85,338 downwards.
GAGGTGTGGGACACTCTGCACGTTTTCATGAGGAGAAGGCTGAGGTCCCTGGAGTGTGAATCAGTTGCCCCACAAAGGGTGATTGTCATCAGGCAGCACAGAGGAACTGTGGTCACTGTAGACACTCTGCCTACCTGTGATGCCTGGGAGAGGTGGGCAAAGCTCCCTCTGCTTGGGAGAACCCAAACCCTGTCCCAGGTGCGGTAATGATGCTCCACAGACACTGAGGGACAAGTCACCTCAGCACTTTGCTGTCATGACTTCTAGCAAGTACAAGGGCTTGCTACTGAAGAGTCTCTTGTTTCAAATGTTTACAGTCAGTGATGGAGCTTCTGTTTGCACTTCAACTCATCAGTGAAATGAAATCTTATTTATATGATTTAATAATTAGATGCATTTAATTATTAATGTAAATATAATACCAGGAAAATATAAATAATTAATGATATACTTATAAATAATTTCTGTTAGTGAAATAGATTGAGAAAATGATTTGTTCTTAATAGTAGGCTTATAAATATTTAAAATCAAGTCCCAACAATGCAGTTTACAGACACTAAGAACCCTAATGCTCTTAAGCCACTTATACAGTGTTGGATACAGTTATTACATTTGAAGATAAACTAATGATTTGCTGGACTTAAGCTTTTATTTACTGCCAGGAAGTTTGAAATTATTTTAAATCTGACTTTCCACATTGTTTCGTAAATAAGACTTTTATAAATAAGATATAATTGATTTCTAAAAAAGCCCTTTCCTTGAATCACAGTATTTGAACACAGATGAACCAGGCAGTATTTGAAGCTATAGCAACTGATTTTGAGCTTATGTTTGGTAGCTGATATGACATGCAACTGAAACCTGAAGCTGGATCTTTCTGTTTGGCCAAACTACGACTAATGTGATGTAAATTGAGGGAAAATGTGACTTTTTGGTATATGATAATCCCCAGCCACCTAAGGTAAATGTCACCAGCATAAATTATGACATCCTTGGGACTGCTGTGATTTACTCTTACTTGTAATGGTGATAGAGCCTGTTCTGACAGGCACCACCATTTATACCCAGGGATGCATTTGCCTTTCCGACCTCATATCGACTTAAGTGGAAAAATAAATTGGAACCCCTGTAGTAAGGATCCCAAAAAGCTGTTGGGGTTGGCTGGATCAGGATCCCCCAATGTGTCCAAACTGCTACAAAGCAGTTGTGAACCAGACTTTCAGCCCAAACGCATTCTCTTCTTTCTGCATCATCAGGGTTTCATAACAGAAATACATTATTTTAGAGAAGAAGTTTATCAGAGAAAATAAAACCCTTCAAAAGAATTTTCCGATAATCTTTTCACTGTAGCTCCTGGATTTGGCAGGTTACTCAGAAACACTACAGGAGCTTAATATTTTTTGTTCAATTGTGAACCCTTTGAATATTTTTTTTAATGTGATGCAGTTAAAATGCTATAAATTTCTATACAATTTCTATTGGTTTCCTTTCTTTTGTTTCTGTAGGTCATTTCCATGATAAATGGGATCTTTTTAAAATTATCAGGGGGAAGAACAAAATATCACACTGATTACTTTCCATTGTTGATCACCATGAAAAACTTGATCATCATGTTGGTTTAATCGTCCAATCAGAAAAGTATTTTTGCTACAATTCCCATAATTATATCCACCTTGATGGTGCCTGGCAGGAACTTCTCCCTAAGGACATTTTCTGAGAATCCTGTTTTGTCCATTCATGTAAGAGTCAAAACCATTACAGGCTGTTGCCACACACACCCAGTTCAATGACATTTGAGTGTGCATGGTTCATGAAGGCAAAAGAGATCCAAATTGCTGCCTGATGACAATCACCCTTTGTAGGGCAACTGATTCACACTCCAGGGACCTCAGCCTTCTCCTCATGAAAATGTGCAGTGTTCCACACCTCAGTGGAATGTGTAACACTGCACCTTATTCCCAGCAGTTAGAACCCATCTGAAGGGACACTGATTCCTGCAGTGCCCCGATGTCCATTTCTGCTGGTCCCCAGCAGGATCAGCAGCAGCATTGCCAAGGCAGAGAAGGGTGAGCTTCGTGCTGCCTGCTCCACATGATGGCCCAGTTAACAAGTGGCTCGTTTCTCATTCAGTTTTGTCTTGTACAAACCATAATGAGATGATGAGTAAAATGTAACCTGCTTCAGCCCCCGAGTATGCCAAAGTTAGTCTGGGTTCAAAAGCCTGCCATCTAAATGGCAGTGTTTGCTATTTCCTGAGGTATTTTGTGCTGGCTGCTGGCAGTGGGGAGAGCAGTGCCACTGCACCACTTTGGGGGCTGAGTGTCACGTCAGTCACACACATTTACCCCTTGGGTGCCCCTGTAAAGGCCTTGGGTGATCCTGTACTTGATTCTTAGCAGAAAACCTAAGAAACTGTGCAATAACAGCAAGTTATTTTGAATTGCAATCATCCAAGTGCATTTAAAGCAGAAAATAGTCTCACCATTTCTTTCTAGGTTGAAAATGCCTCTGAAGTGTGTAATTGTAAGATATCATGGGGTAGTTTGGTTTTTTTGTTTGGTTGGTTGGTTGGCTTTTTGTTTGGTTTTTGTTGGTTGGTTGGTAGTTTTGTTTTGGTTTGTTTTTGGGTTTTTGGGTTTATTTTTGTTGAGAATATATTAAAGTACTTTGACAGAGTTTTCAGTAGCTGGATTGATGTATTCTAGCCAGCTGCCCTGAGAAGATGCACCGATGCCACAACATCTTCAGGCATCAGCACAGAATATCCCACCTGAAACAGTTGTGCCTCACCTGCTCTCTGTGCAAGAGAAATGAAACATTTCCTATTTGACTCCTTGGGCCTCCCTTACCAGTCACAGGGGCAGATGAGGACTAAAGCATTTATGATAAAAACTGAGGTTCATTATTCTGGGGGATTTTAAATGCATCTGATTTATCCAGTTATACATGTACAGTATTTTGCCACACTATTTGCTCAGCACATTGTAATAATTTAAGATCATTTGGCAAATGCTTATTGAGGGACTTTTTTATCTTTATGAAATGTAACAGCCCTTCCAAAGCTCTCAGAGTCTTTTTTGCCTCATTTTTTTCACTCCTTTAATTGTTTTTTCCTGTCATTGTTCAGTGACCTTGCACAAATACAAACTTCACTGAAGCCAGTTTAAGCCCTCATGGTAACACAAGTATTATGAACCAAAAATGCAGTGAAATGCTATCAATATATGTGAAAAGATGCATACAGCAAAACAAAGAGGATTGAAAGCAAAAGTGTTCCAGTTTTCCCTGTCCCTGAAGGCATACCTGAATCTGTTCCAATGTACACATAGAAAAAAATCTTCATTAATTTCTCATTTTTTTCTCCCATCTTTACCATTTTCATTTCTGCTTTGCTATTAAGCAGTAGGATGTTCAGAAATGTGCCTTACAGCCTGCTCTGTTTTCCTCAAATAAGAGAAATGCTTTCTGGGTAGTTCAGTGGCTGCACTTTATGAGCCACCACGGTGCCCACAGAAACATTTTCTATTTATAACAAATAGGTCCTTTTCTTCAGGAGTGCAGAAGAAGCACTTGATTTTGTTTATATTTCCTTGGAAAGCCCATCTCCTTTGCTGAGTGTCATCATCTCTTGGATTCCATTATCCTGAGATCTTTCTCTTGCCCTGCCTTGACTCCCATTCCACCTTCTTAATTCATGAACTCTGTCAAAGATTTGAGGAGAACATTTACAAGCCATGCTGGACAAATACAGAGATAAACAGATTTTTGCTTTGAGAAACACCCAAATCTCTTGATATTTCAGTGCCAGGAAAGTGAACACTTCAGGATATATGCAGAAAACTTGGACAGCAGGGGTAGATAATACAAGCCCTCTTGTGCTAGTTAAAAATATCTAACTCTTACCAAAATGGATCTTCCTCTCCTTTGTATGAGCAGTGCCCAGGTAATGAATGCATCTCAAATCTCTTTTGGGAAGAGAAAACATCTAGCTGTAACCAAGCTGTCTCAAACACAATGTTCCACTGAATTTGAACACCCAGATACAGAAAAACAGTTGCTTTTAATTTTAAACTAGGTCTTGACAGTCACTGATGTAGCTGCATAACAAAATACCATGGTGTGAAGACGGAAATCACAGTGTGATTATCTAATTCTGGCTCAAGAGTGTCAGTATTCTGGGACAGCTCCATTCTGTGATACATCAGTCTTAACATCAGCCCTAACATCAGCCCTAACATCAGTCCACAGTCTGAAATGTTCCAAATTTGTTGTGAGCTCCCATTTCACAGCAGATATTTCCATGTAACCTGGCATGTAGGTTTAAATCAATATATTTGCTGCAAACAAGGTTCCACATTTGTTTTGCAGATTTTTTTTTCTGAGTCCTAGGAAAAGCTTTGAGCTAAGCAAGAGAAAAATGCCATTATGCCACAGTATGAGTGTTTAAAAGGGTGTTATTCTAGCAGCAACACGTGGCCGTAACTAGGAAAATTCTCCTGGGTTAACAAAATATCTGAAAAATGTGTAAAAAACCTCCTTAGGAATGCTCTTTATACCTTTAATAAAAATATCTGGCCATGTATCATTTTGTTTGTGTATAATAGCATCCCATAAAGCCTAAAATAGGAATATGAACTCTTGACTCTTGGAAATCTCTGTCTAGTTTTCAAATGTCCAGTGATTCCTTATGTAACCTGAGACAATTTACAGCTGAAATTTGACCTCTGCCAACTGATCCCCATTCCAGCTGCACCATCTGTGGGTTAGGAATTTTACTGATAACATTTTCCCCCATAGTAATTAATATCTTCAGGATAAAATTATATTTTGTGAGGTTTAGAAATTCTTTAAAGCTGTAGGATTACACTGGAGCCACACTGAATAAACAGTTACTTTAGATTAATTTTACCAACTGCTGATCCACTCCAACTGCTGTATTTTAAGAAGCCCAAACACTGTTCAGAGGGGTGGTTTGAAAAAAAAATTTCTTCTGCTGGTGAAATTATGTAAAAATAAAAAGCTTTGAAGTTAAAAGTTGGTTAATAAATATATTCCATGCTGTGCGTGCTTCTTTTACAGAAGTATTTAGAAATGTATTTTAGAAAAGGCTTCTAATTGCTGGGGAAACCACCCAAACTATTTTATTAGCATTAAGGCAAACAGCATGAGCAATGTGATTCTCTTTACTCACTTTGTCTTGATTTTCAGTCACTTTGATATGGGAGCAATTACTTTCTTCTCTCACTTCCCCAGCAAAGGAGCCGTTTTGTAGGCATAACTTTACATTTGTGTTGAAGAGGTGAGGGAAACACAAAACTGGTGTTTTGTGTTACCTACCCTTGCTCCTCTGCTAGCCACGACCAGTCCTTTGAGCTCAATGTTGCTCTGGATCTGCAAGGACAACTCAAAGCAATAAAGGTCAGAGGATGTAGTTTTCACAGGATCAAACCATGGCTATACCTTTATTTGGATCTTCAGATTCAGCTGGTGCCATTGCAATGTTGAAATGAAGCATAAATACTGATGTGTGCCAAGCTGTACCTTTGCAAGGCTGCTGGCCAGTGCTGGCCAAAGCCACACAGCTCAAAGGCCACTGGTTAAGCAAGAGCTGTACACCCCAACTTCCACTTATTCAAAGAATAAGGACTAAGGAATTAGAACAAACTAAATTTATGAAATCTATTCAAATGTGCCTATGATTCCAAAATGTGAGAAGGAATCTGTTCATATAAAACAGCTAGTAAGACAGGATCAGAAGAGCATGTAAGCATAAATTACCACAGGACAAAATGCTCTGTGAACCATGCTCAGTTAAGAAGGGGCCTTCCATATACCACATTTATATTTTCCTGTTGTCCACAGTTCTTTGAGTTGGAAATCTACGAATCTCAGCTTGATTTTCTCCCCTCAGTTTCTAGCTGAAAAATGGTGGAGACAGAGAGTTTAAATGCAGAACATGCACTTAAAGCCATGGGTCATGTGACTGGTAAAACTGAGTGTGCTCTTATTTGGTAATTTAGGAATACAACCCATTTGATTTTGGAGCTCCCGAGGTGTTTGACTGTTAAAAATCAGATACATACTGAAAACTGTAATGTAGCATTTATTTACGATATAATGATGAATTTTTAATACAGATCTACCTATAAAAATTAAAATTAAGAAAGTCATACTTTTAAAGAGAAAGGTTGTAGCTAGCATAGATGGAATGGAAGATACTTATTTTTCTGACTCTCAGACTTCAGTCAGTAATAACACTGAATGGGAGCCTTCAAAGTTTTTTTTTTTAAATGCTTAAAGCTCACTCCTAAATGTTTGCTTGCAGGAACTACACATTAACTAATTTGCTGGAGTAGATTTTTGGTTTTAATTCTGGTGAAATTGCAGCATAGTTGAAAATGTTATTTAGTTCTCAAAGGTGTGAATTTTGATTACATAATATATTTCCTTAGAAGTTTGTTTTGCACTAAAAGCTGAAGACAACTACTTTTTAATTCAACAGTACATTTAAAATTGTTTATTGTTCAGTGTACAAAGGGAATAAGAAGTAGCACACATCAGTTTTAGAATGACATAAATGTCATTATGACCTTCATGGATTTTCATACAGTCTAAGTAATCCCTATAAACCAAACTGATTCAAATGCACATCTTCAATCATTTCACTGCTGTTTTGCCTTCTGCTGCAGTTTTATAAAACTCTTTCTAATACATATGTTAAAAGAAAAAAAATACCAAAAAAGCACAAAACAAATCAACAAATCACCCTTGAAAAAACCAGTTGATGCTGTTAAAGCTGTAAAGCTAAAAATCAGAGAACTTGTCAAGGAGACCTGCTCAGATACTGACAGGCAGCAGTATTCTGGGCTTCTGTTGTTTTAATTATATTGTAGCCTTGCTTTTTGCACCACTTTAGTTAAGGTTGTGTCAGCATTTCTGTTTTAAATCCCTGTTCCCCGGGGTTTTATAACTCATTGTTAGAAATTCCCTAAAGGCAGCATCTTGGCACACAAGATTCCATCCGACAAGTGGAACCTTATCTGTCTGTGTACAAATAGGGGTTGGAGATACAGAGAGTTTTCACATAAGGGTTAAATCATGCCATTTCAAAAAGCAAAGGAAGACAAGTTTTGTAATTCCATATATTTTTCTCTTCTATGAACAGAAAGCCAAAATAGCTTCCTCTTAATTAAACATCTGCATCTGTCAATTCTTCTATCTTTTAAAGGAAAAAATAGAAGTAAATAGACAGGTAAGTTGACTCATAATGCAATTTTCTACACACATGGTCTGTGTTTTGCTATAAAAATGTCAAACATATGTTCTACCTATATATAGTGAACCCTGTTAATAAAAAGAAGTTTTGATCAAATTTATAGCGCCAAATTTTGGAGCTGGGAGAAGCTATGTGTCAGATGAAAATTAGGATTTTCAAAGTCTTAAGAGTGTGCACAATACTAAGTCTAAGCTGAAAAATGAGGAGAAGGAGAGATTTCTAGCACATCTGATTCAAAGTGATGGTTAAAAAAAAGGCTGAAAAGCCCACATATAGTAACTTTAGTGTGAGCAACAATATAGCAGGAGGTACAGATTCTGCAGATATTGTCAATCACAATCTATGGAATGTCCTTATGGAGCTGATTGTGCATTGCAGACCCTTTACCATGTGTTTTCAGCTACAGATACTCCTACTGCCTAGGCTAAAAATCAGAGCAGAAAAATGACTTACAAAATAAGCAGCATTCACTCATCTGGGTGCTGCAAGCCCAATCCTACACTGAAGTTTAGACCTGCAAATGAATGTTATAAAATATACTGGTAACACACAAACATACAGTAACATAGTATTTAATGAATATTTGCAGCTCAAATTAAAGTTGGCAGTCAAAATATGCTGTATTATTTACTAAAGCTATCAGCATTTTCTCAGTTTGTCAGCAGACACATAAGAGCCTTATGCTTATATGATATGTAAGGAAGGGAAGCTCATAAAACTTCATAGTCCACCTCTCTTTTGCATCATGCTGTATAATTCTAGAATATTAATATTTTAAAAATGAAATGAACAACTTTTGGTAACAAAATGGAGCTACTGGAAAAGAGATGAGACTTTCACTCTTGTCTGGGACAAAACACTCCAGAGGGACCTTGGGAATCCTTTCACCATTCTTTCCTCTGTATAGGTTATACCCTGTTGATAAAATGTTTACTTCCATACCTAAATATGTCAAAAAGCTGATGTAAAAATATGGTTTTAAAAATGCATATCTGTTTGATTGGAGTAAAAGCCGGCAAGCTTGCTTTTTTGGTTCTTTTAAGCGATTCAGTTTGATCTAAATTAGTTTCAAAGCTCTACTCAGTAGTAATACTCAGGCTCTATGTTCAGCACTCTATGTACAGACTAAGGGAGGATTAAAATGAAAGCTCTGCTCTCCTATTCACAGCTCATATTCTCCAGCTGTTCCCTGACTCCATTTTACTGCTCATGCCACAGGTTTACTGCGAGCTGTGCAAAATCCACCTTTGCAATTAACAACACAGCGACAACAGTGCCAACAGAGTGACCATCTTTGTGCCCTTAAGTCAGACAAGAACTAGTACAAAATATTATTTTATAAGGGAAAGAAACTAATTAAAAGAAAAAGCTAATGATAAGAATTATAATTACTATTCACTACAGATGCAATTATAAGGAGATAACTTCCAATTACAGCAGCAGTGGTGAAGTAGAAGAATAATGACAATTAGTTCTTCTCTTTGCTGCCTGAAGACTGTTATTATTTAATATCCTGTGGGGCAAGACAGCGTGGGTAGCCATGAAGTCTGAAACAAGTATGAAAAAGGACAAATACACTAATTTCCTAGGAGTTTGAGAGATGATGTTTTTTCCTGGTGGCTGACTGTCATCATTCCAAGTAATATTGGAAACTTGCTTCCCCATTACACCTTGCTCCTGTTTCATTTGCTATTGACCTCATCTACGTCTTAATGTGTAATGCACAAAACTCACTACCACTTGCCATGTTTACACAGCTTCTAATATATGAAAGCCAGCTGAATCTGTAACAAAGGCAAGAAAAAGGAATGTCATCTTCAACAGGGAAATAAGGAGGTGAAATGCTTTTATTGTGCAGAAACTCACGAGGACCTTCTACAAGTTCAGAAATGGAAAGGAAGATAAGCTTGCTATTGTTAGAGGTAACCAAGGGTATTTTGGCATTAGGAAAAATTTTGTAAGAGCAATATATTCCTAGGGAAGATATCACACACAGACTGCAAATTTTGACAAATGCTAAATTTACACTTTAAATGTCAACTTTTGAGTGGCATATTCCAGACAACATCCAGCCTTTGGGGATCAATGAAATGGCCAAGCAATAGACAGCTCTCTTTCCTGAGCTACAGGATGTACAGCAGAGATGCTATGTGTAGATGGGGAACACTGAATTTTTAGCACATTTCAGTATCCCCAGTTGTGGTGAATAGCAGCCCTGTTCTGGAAATGGATGTCACCATCTTTCCCTGGAGGATGTACATGCCTACCTCCTCGTGCGTATGGCAGGGTGGGTGACAGATGGTGGGCTCGGGAGGATTGCAGCTCCCTTAGAACAAAACCAGATTGGGCGTGGACAGAACTGAGTGAAATGTTTTAGTGCCATCTGCCAATGGAGAGGAGAAACCGACTGGTCTACCTCTGCCAGCCTTTTGCAGTTCTACTGTCCCTCTTCCACCTGCAGAGACGCCGAGCCTCCTCCCTGCTTTCCCTCTGTCACACTGCAGGAGCACGGCTCGCATGCCATGACCCCACGGTGTGCAATCCTCATCCTGCAGCTGGGGGTTAGTGGTCAGCCTTGATGTCTTCAAAAGACATCCTTCAACTCTTCCTGGCCAACAGCTCCCTGCACATGTGAAATACGAGCAGGGTTGTGTGGTGCTGGCAGTGAATACAGGCTCAGGACAGAGCATGGGAGCCAATACCAACACACCTCACTGCTAAATAGTGACACAGCAGTATCACAAAGGGACATCTATGGATCACTCAGGGTGCCTGGCTATACCATTATAATTATGTCATTGCTTGCTGTTGCTACCTGAATATGTATTCCAAGAATATGAGGAGAAGAGTTACATTTTTATGCAAAGAAAAAGCAATAAAGAATCTGGGTATTTCTGAGTAGGAAAAAGAGCCACGTAAATAGACATAAGGATGTGGTGAATTCACAGAGAAATTTGAGTGTTTTAGATATGGCTGCCTCCATAATTGTAGCTATTCATGCAAATAAAAGAAACTGGTAAAGAAGACCTCAGAATGTACTTAGATTTTGGATTTTTTAGAGCACTCTGCCACTGTCTCCTGTTAAAGCTGTGCATGTCACACATGATTCCATCTACGTGTTCAGGTCATATATGCTAAAGCTGGTAAAGGAAAAGGGTGTGCACCTTGGGCCCACAGGCAGAATATGGGCAGAAGAAATAGGAAACATAACACTGCTCTGTAATACACAGGAAGAATCACCTGAATGGCTGTATTTATTTTGTGGAAGAGCCTGATGATACTACTATGGATTTTTTAGCACAATGCACACAATGGGTAGATGATAAATAAAATTATTGTTCCATTCCTGTGACCATGATCTAAACCAATGGGAATATTCCACCTTGCTGAAGCTCTTCAATACGTGTTGCCATGCACTGGGGATGGCATGGATCACTCTCCTTTGAACTAGAATGTCACCAGTTCACCCAGCAGAACACTGTGGCTCTGCACTAATCCCAGCACAGCATTATTCTAACACAAGTAGGCAATAAATTAAATGAACTGCATTATGTACATACAACATCTGTGCCTGCCTAGACATGACTTTACCTGATTGAAAGTGAGCTCTGGGATTAAATTCCACAAATGGCTGAATCTTTACATCTCACCATGTGTTAAGTGTGTCCAGATGGCAGGTGATACACTACTATTAACAGTCTACTTTCCCTTCCCTGAAGTGTCTTTGTAGCACATTGCTGATGTTATTGTAAAGATAGAGGTGATGGAATATGCAAAACATTTTAAAATAATCCTTGTGAGAAAAATGGAATGCATTCATGTGCTTTAAATGGATCCATACACACACGGTGTATATTGCAATGTTGCCAACAGTTATTGTCCATTTACAGAGAGAAAAAGTCAGAGATAAACAGAGTTATAATAGGAGCATACAGATTTGACTGCTTTGTGGGCACTTACACTTACTCAAAGCCATTCTTTTACCAGCCTGCAGAAACAGAACCCAGACTTTTCAGCCAGGTTTTGAGATGCTCTCAGAAAAGAGGTGCACATTTGAAGTTATTTGTCACAAAACTTAAAGTTTGTTCATCCTACAGCATAGATGTCATTTCAGTGTAAAGACAAGTAAAAATTATTGCCCCCACTGCATTTCCACTGGGTAGCTCAGGTACCACAGGTATTAAGGACCCTGGATGGATATTTAATCATTAACACCAATATGTTTAATACAGGTGTTTCTGTAACTGTGAAAGACCGGAAAATCTGTAGTGTTCATTGGCCTTTAAACTCACACTTCTGCAGGGTGTGATGCAGTGGCCTAATGGTAACATGCTGGGCTGCACTATCTAAGATTACAGGGTCAAGATCTCCTTGGGATTCTTTTCTTACCCTGTCTCTTTAGCCACATGCATTTTCTCATTTCAGCTTTTGGAGAAGAAATGTATTTAGGAGGAAAGGACAGCAGGTTTTTTACAGAAGTTAATTTAGGTTCTTAGCATAGGGCTACAAAAGGAAACAAAAAAATATCTGGCACATGAATAGTTAAGGAATGCTTCACTTTTTCAAGCTTGTATATTTTTTTCTAAAATAGACTTATATGGTCAAAATTAAAAAATGCAATCTATACCCATTCATTTGATTATTCAGGATGTGTCTAATCCTTGCTTTTCCATTTTATAATCCTGTCAGATGTTCCCAGAGATTCCAACAAGGTAAAAATGAAACACAGTGTATATAATACATTCAATATACATAAACTGGCAGCTGGAAATCCTTTGTCCTCCAGCCATGGCCAAAGGGGCAGAGGGGATTACAGACGACCCACTGATTCCTGAGCTGCCTAGTGTTGGTTTTCCTATGTCTTTTGGGGCAATTGCCCAAAAGCCTGTGCACTGGTGGGCTCTTTGACCACAAAAGAAGTGTATAGTCCCGAGTCCAGGCAACTGATGATATCTAGGAAAATATTCCTCTAACAGCATTTGGCAGAGTGGCACTGGTAGTGTGACTCAGGGCCCCATGATATGGCTAAAGCAAATGGGGCAGAGTTGTGAGCCTGCTCCAGGGTTGTGAGAGCTGTGAGCCTGCTCCAGTGTTGTGAGAGTTGTGAGCCTGCTCCAGGGTTGTGAGAGTGGTGAGCCTGCTCCAGGGTTGTGAGAGTTGTGAGCCTGCTCCAG
>WAAE01017716.1:40943-72526 GCA_013400495.1 Nicator chloris | reverse complement strand
CTCCAGGGTTGTGAGTTGTGAACCTCTTCCAGGGTTGTGAGAGCTGTGAACCCAGGGCACAGCTGGGCAGCCACACTCCATCCCTCCACCTGGAGCTCCTTTTCTCTGTTTCTCCTCTGCATCTGCTGCTCCAACCCCTGCTTTGTTACTGCTGCACTAGCTGCTTACACAACAACAGTATCCAACAAGTTTTCCTTTCATTTCCTCTTTTTTAACTCTACGCCATTCCTGCTGTTCCTAACAAGAGACAAGTTCCTCACCTCACTTTCTGTTCCTGGCAGCTCAGCATTTCCAGGTGCTGCCCTTCCCTTTAGGGTAACTCCCTGGCTGCACTGGTAGGTGTTTAGTGCACTCGTCCCCTCAGTGCCACGTAACAGAGACAAACATCACAGCCCTAATCAATAGCTGTCCTCAGGGAGCCTTTTGGAGAATTCTGTTTCAAAAAAGTGTGTGGAACTTAACCTTAGATCTCAACGAGGAGGCACGGCTCTCAAGTTTTATTGATTGAAAAAATAATATAAAGCCACATATAAATGCAGGTTGTAGGGCAAAGAGAGAGTTTTGTAAAAATCACACACACGATGGGTAGAGTTTCCTAATCTGAACTCAGGTAGTGACACTTCTGTTTTTATAAAATTCTCAGTAAATGACATATTGCAAAAGGGGCTCACCTCCACCTGGGACTCGGATAGTAGGTGACAATACAGGTATCTATCTGTCTATCTATCTATCTATCTATCTATCTATCTATCTATCTATCTATCTATCTATCTATCTATCTATCTATCTATCTATCTATCTATCTATCTATCTATCATTATCTATCATATCTGTTATCGATCATCTATCTATCATCTATTATTTATCTATCTATCCATCTATATCCATCATATAATCTATATCTATAGATGATAGATAGATGATATGATAGATGACAGATCTATCGTCTATTTCTTTATATCTATCTATCTATCTATCTATCTATCTATCTATCTATCTATCTATCTATCTATCTATCTATCTATCTATCTATCACTTGTACTTTGTTTGCTTAACACAAGCAATGGAACACAAAGTACTATTTCCTTGAGAAATTCCTTGGCCACATTGAATGAGAAAAAATTGCTGAGGATGGTTATTTTGTTGAGGCAGGCTAATGAATAAAGCTAGTGTATCAAAATATTGATGCTGTATATATGCTTAAGTATTTCACGGAAATACTTCAATTGAATTTGGCATTCAGGAAGTGGTTAATGCAGCTGTGGTTGAGTTGCACTGAACTCTTTTTTCCCCACAAAGAAATTTGAATCACAACTGTTTTTACCATGCTTAAGCAGAAACCATGAGTTTTTTTCCAGGATGATTCTGCAGTATTTCAAATTTGGGACCAATACAAAACCATAATATTTGTATGCATTAATGAGCTACCTAGGAACTACATATTTTACAGGTGAAGGACACATAGAATGTGAGAATTTCTGTGTAAGGAACATATGAAGTGCTGTAAAAATGCCACCTCACACACAATCCCCTGCCTCATATATCTATTGTAGTTAATAAATAACAAAACAACTTTGTACTTTACTTTTCCAGTGTCCTCCTTTTATGATCTTCTCTGTGCTTAAGAAGCATTAACCCATTATGCCTCACACGTTTTTGGTTTACTATTATTATCATCAACATCATAACACTAAATCTCTATGATAAAAATATTATTAAACTTTTGCAGATAAGTCTCTGGAGAAGAAATTAAACCACATGGCTTGACAAGCCAGTAGCAGAACACAAAGATCTTCACTGTAACTAAACTGACCAGGAATACACAAATCTCTTTTTTTTTTTGGTAGTTAAAAAAAAAAATAGAGAAGTAGATTCTTATTTCTCATCATAGTGCAGTCACCTCCCAGTCTGGATTTACACTGACACTCTCCAGGGCAGGATTAGAAGTTATGGAACAGCTTCTGCAAAAGCAGCAGCTCTGTGAAACAGGGCTGCTCTGTCTGCCTAAGGGAAGGATATAGTAAAGGTCTAACCTCTTAATTTTGGGGAGTTGAAAGAAAATACCCAGATGCTATCAGCTGGTAAAAATAAATACAAACACATTCTTCAATAAAAATGTGTTTCTCTTTAAAGAAAGTGCTTTTGTTAATTTTGTGTATCTCTATGCAATGGGAAGCTTATAAAAATTGTGTTTCATACAGCAAAAAACAGGTATAAGCCATGATAGTATTTGATGACTAAAAGAATTTCTATCTTCTCAATCCTGAGCATTCTGCTCATTTGGCAAAAAGAGAAGTCTGCATATCTACCCCAAAGCAGTGCCACCATGATAGGCAAGCAGACCTTCATACCCACAGCTGAGCAGCTCCTGTCAAGCCTTCAGATACACCATAACCCACTGCCTGCTTGGGCTGAGGTCACAACGCTCAGGAGATTTTTTTAAGCTTTCTTTGTTTGTGGGTGTTTGTTTGTTGATTTTTGTTCCAGACAACACTATCGTTTGTGAAATGCTTCCTCTTCTGGGGAGCCAAGATTTGCAGTAAAATGGTTACAGAAGTTTCTTGAGAATATAGGTCAGAATTATTAGATAAGTCCTAAACAATGACTTGAACCAGGAGAATGAATAACAGTCTCTGAGTGTCATTCAACCCAATGTGCCACAAGTCTTCACTTCAATCATTATTGTAATTATTGCTGTAACAGCTCTGGAAAGAATAATTATTCCTGAGTAACCATTGAAGAGGGAAGAAAAGTGAGAAGAAAGAAAATTAGGCTTGCATCATTTAAATGAAAAGTTCATGTCTAAGTATGAAACAAGAAAAAAAATTAAAAATGTGCATTGTTTTATGTATATGCAATATAGAACTCTATCACTTCCAAACCAAAATACGCATGAAGTATTGAAAGATCAATG
Organism: Nicator chloris; assembly: GCA_013400495.1. Lineage (NCBI taxonomy): Eukaryota > Metazoa > Chordata > Aves > Passeriformes > Pycnonotidae > Nicator > Nicator chloris. The sequence goes on along the minus strand of WAAE01017716.1, from coordinate 69,612 downwards.
TGGAAGCTAAAACATCAAAGCTAATTAAGAAAATTAACCATTTGTTATTTTCCTGAAAATGCATGTAATTAGAATTACAACAACACGATATGTGCTTGGAGAAATTTGAAATACAACACCAGTGTGAGAGTTCTGCACAGAAGAGGAAAATTGGCTGTGAGGGAAGAGAAACCAAGTTTACTTTACGATGTCTCCTGTGAGGGAGGGATGACAAATGTGCTTCCTTGGCTTTGCTGCTTGTTTTCCTCTACTCTGTGGAACACTGTCAAATCTGAAATGGCCTTACAATTCAAGCAGTCCCTCACTCAGGATGAACAAATGAAATATGTGAAAGAGGATTATTGTGATTAGAATCATCACCAGAATGATTTTGCCACAAGAAATTTTATTAAAAGTTTTTTCTTCTATACATTTAAATTATTCTCCTTTTGCAAACATACAGATACCATGAAGTAGATGCTCGTAGGTGTGTATAAGTGCAGTATGTAAATGTGTTTACTCTGTTACCAAAGATGTACATTTTAGTCCCTGTTCCTTCTAGCTTATTCACTTCAATCCAAAAAGGAAAATAATTCCTTTCATTACTGGGAGGGACAAACTGTGCTGGAAAACACTACTTTACCTTTTCAGCCTCACACTTGACAAGGGTGTTCCAGCCCCTGGTGATGCTGAAGTGCTGCCATGGATGGACAGTGAGCAGTGTTTCCTTTCAAAAGCACTGATTGAATTCCCAGCAGATCTTGCTGCAGCACAAAGGACAGTGAAGCAGCAGCTGATGTGAACCTGCCTCCATGGTCTCTGTGCTGACTGCCTGCAATGGTCTCATGGCATTTTCAACTTGAGTGTTCCATAAACTTTTTCTGCTCTGTTGAGAAATAATAGTCCTACCATTAAAAGGCTGGCCCTTGGCCTGGAAAGAAGAGTGGTGTACCACAATAATTATGGGCATTTTTTCCAGGAGGGTTGGTTTGTCTGTGTGTTTTCGTGCTTTGGAGTAGAGGGCCAATGTGACAAACAGCATTTTTTGTTCCAAAGTAAGATGTCTACCCTGTAGTAGAATCAGTTTAAAGAAGATTTTTGTCATTGAACTGGAAAAGAAAAAGATAGGCTTGTCACTTTCCCTCATTTTTTTCTAGAGGAGGAGTATGTTAAAGATTTCAACAGTGATATTCTTAGACAACTTCGATTTCACATGAAAGCGTGTTTCTGCCTCCTCTGCCTCTCCTGTACTGTATTGATAGGTCTTTGGTTGTGCCTACTGTTGTGAAGAAAATTAGCTCTTTCTCATTTCCACTTCAAAACACTGCCTGGCAGGACCATCCTCTTCCTTACCTCAAATGCATGTAGTTCAGAAAGTGCCTTAGAGGAAGATTCTGGTAAAAGTATGAAGACAGTACAGGATTTCGGGAAGGACTAAAACCATATCTGCATATACATGTATGTATTAATGCACACACAGAAATGTACATAAATATTTAGTGTTTGTGCCAACATAAATATGTGTCTACATTTCTACATATGCAAACACATGCATTAACATACAACTAAACGTACAAACCTCAATGCAATGTGCAGATACCCAATCTAATATTCAATTAACTTGCAACCAGAAGTTTGAGTACTCTGTGTGCTCACACCCACATGAACATTTGTCCTTTTCAGCCAAAGCCACTAAGATTTTATAGCTGTGACTGTAAGAGTAGTAAAACGAAAATTAAACAATTATTAGTATCATCATCAAATTGAAGGATGGGAGGATAAGTACGCTGCACATGCTTGGAAAACTCCTTTTCCTTTGCCACTGAGGACATGTCTGCTCTTTACCCAAATGTCAATGATTTGAGGAGGTGTGGAAAATCGTGCACAAGGTACTCCCGTGTGTTGAAGTGAATATTTCCTATGTGGCAAGTCCCTGTGGTCAGAAAACAAAGTGATTCCATGATTTATTAACATTCAAACAAACTGTGCACAGATCCTCACACCTCGAATTGCCTTTAATATTCTACACAGAATAGCACATGGTTTTCTGCATAGAGATAGATTCATTTGCAAATCTTGCAAACTGGACACTTGTTCCAAGTATATCTTAAGCAGAAACTATGCCTAACTCTTAAATTTATTAAGTAAAAATGATAAAAGAGTAGCCAAATAAGTAAAGAAACATGAGGGAAAACAAAGTTCCATGGAAATCTATTTCTAGGAAGGACTTTTTACATGCCACTTGAGCATATATCTCTGGAAAGGAAAAATCTTTCCTATGGAAAAGTAAAATATGGACTATTATTAATTAATAATTTTTCTAATAAGATCTTTGTAGAGTATCACTATTTGAAATCTTGAACTGGGCTAAAGCATCAGATTCTATGAACTTATAAATCTAAGACATTCTTTGTGAACAATAACCATTAAAAATGAATCCATCACCTTCCTGCTTTCAGATAGAAAACTGGATTGGAGTTACAGTCAGGACTTCTAACTTGCTTTCCAATGCCATGTTCTGCTTTTCAAGGTAGCAAGCACAACTTTTAGATCTTAGAGCTCTGATTAGATTTCCAGCAAACTTTCTCCACCCCAGATGAAATAAAATGTCTCAGTTATTCTGACAGTGGAATCCCTCCAATTTGCTTCTGAACTGTTCCTTTCAAGCAATGAAACCACATAATTGTCTACCAGGCTTCAAAATTTTCCACTCTTCTCATGTTAATGTCTGCATGGAAAAGAATCCCAGTAGAGAGTGGACTTATAAGTAATTTCTGGTTTTCCAGTGATTAACTGGGTAATCACAGTTTGAATAATCCCAGTCTTTTCATTTATGACTAATTATTATGTACAGTGGTAAAGACTGTGGATAAAAAGCAGTAAGGCAGGCAAGATGACTTGCTGAAAGCATTCTGAATTGTCTTGAGGAAAACTTCTCGTTGTTGTGCCTTACTTATTTGAGTAATAGTGTCTGGCAGGGCTGCATAATGTGTGCTATTTTTGGAAGTTTGAGTGTTTTGGTGAGGAGCATTTGGATAATTGTACTCAAACCCCCTGGATTCAAAGGGTAAGGGGGGTAAGTGTGGTGTGTTTGCTGTCCCCTGCATGCTCAGTGCATCTCTCAGGCATGGAACTCACTTTGTACCTCAGTCAATTTCATTGCACTGATCTCTGTCTTTTACATCATTCTGTCACTAATTAGTTTTAAATAGTTCCATAAACCTCCTTAAATGATTAGGAGGGACAGAGACTTTTAGGTAGCTGAGACTCTGCCTAGGCACACCCTTCAGTCACACAGCTTTGGGAGTTCTTTGACAGGAACAGATCTGTTCCAGAAGAGATGGGATATGACAATTATCATATGGGCCAGAGTAGAATGTAAGGTTTGATTTCATCGCTGTACATGCTGTAGAAGAGATTTTCATAGGTAAAACTCCATTACTGCCTGCACATTGGCAAAAGAACTTGCATTCAGCAAACACAGGTAAATGAAAATACCACAGCTGGCACATGTAAAAGGTTGTGGATGTGCCTCAAAAGGCACTCGATAATGCAGATGAATAAATGTTGTATATTGCAACTAACCTCCTTCCTGCAAGCCACCAAGCAAAGGGAAAACGACAATATAAACACATTTCTCAGTATGATCAGCATGGTGAGGAGTCTCTTTCGTTTAGATAATTTTATTTCTATTTTCTTTTTGCTTTTATAAAGATCACTCATTTGTGAATTGAGTGAATCATTTCTACAGGTATTTATTGATTCAGGTGGAGACATAGCTATCAGAAAACTCCATGCCAAAGAAATTGAAATTCCCTGCCGAGAAGATGCTGTGTGAATATTTCCCAGGGCTAATTTAACCCTGTAGAGCAGTGGCCCTGTCACACCTGCAAGAACAGATAATCAGAGGATGCTGAGAACACACGCAATCAGCCCAGGGCCACCAGCCCACGCTGGCATCACCCAGGGCTGTGACTCAAACACGAGCTGAGAGGGCAGCAGCTGCTCCTTGCAGATGAAGACCTCAGGGACACATTTCTACCTGAGAAAGCAAAGATCACCCAGAGGGGCTTTCCAAGCCCTTAGCTGGGTGCTGTGAGGACAGCAGCACCACCCCTGGCTCTGAGCACGCCGTGGGGATTGCCCCACAGGCTGCCTGGGCAGGGAATGCAGGAGTCAAGAGGTGCCTGTGTTGTGTGGGTGCTTTCTGCTATTAATTATAACAGCTTGGTTCCATTAGCTGAACCTCCTCCCAGCTTGAGCCCCTATTAAGGAATAATCTGTTTCAGCATGTTTACTCCTGACCACTGCAGGAACAGACTTCAGAATTTCAGAAGGCTGCTCACAGTTTAGGGAAAATAGCTGATTAAAAAAAAAAAATGAAAAGAACAGCATGTCTTTCACTCACTTAGGCCTTTGCATATGGACAGGGGAAAGGGAACTTGCTTTTGCTTTCTCTGACATTCTTGGAATTCCTGAAATTTAAACCAATTTGAAGGGAAAATTATGTAATTTAGATTTTTGAGAAAATGGAAGCTACCTATTTAAGACCTTCTTGGGCTAGTAATAGAAGTTTGTGTGCTGGAAACCTTCTTTGAAATAAACCTGAAGCAAGTTAGCTGGCAGGTAGGTTTGTGCTGCAAGGGATTCTGACAGCCTGTCAAAGTTCCACTTTTCTCACATTCAATCAACCTCTCTCTTCTAAAGAAAGCAGAAAATATGTCAAAATGACAGCTGCCGAAGCATAGCAGGAGCAGCAGCCAGCTAACTGCTAGGCCTATTACCTTAGGAAAAAATCAGGGAAAACTTGTGTAAATGGCACACACTGAACAGGCTTATCATTTGTCTGGTCAAGTAATGACTCAATTAAAGGCTAATTAACCCTTCAGCTACTGTTACTAATGTCTCCACAACTTTCTTTTTTCATTATTATTATTTTGAGGTTTTGGCTCATATAGCAGCAACAAACTGATTTACAACGGGATTACTTTGATGCTTCTAATGACTTTCCAAAATTAATTTGCCACAACATTGAGTAGAATTAATTTGAAAGCAAATCCAGCAGAGACAATAATATAATTATATGGGATTTTAAACTGCTATATTATATTGGGTCAATATAATCTTGATGATCTTAAAAGCTGGAGGAAGAAATAACAGTGCTTGTTTGTTTGAGGGCTCTGTCACTGCTAATGCTTCTGCTCAGCAGAACTCTCTATGTGCAGAGAGCATCACACCCTGACCCAACCTGCTCAGATTACTGGAGGGGATCTGGTTCAGATCTCTGTCCCATTTCCTTCCATTTAGTCCTGCTTTTGCCAGCAGTAAATTCTTTTGGCAATGGCAAGAACCTGGGCTTAGACTGGAAGGCTTAAATGCATGTTCTGCAAGTATTTCTCTGATAACTCTGTACCTCAGCTAAACCTTACTGGAATCTCAGGACAAAGAAAGGCAATGCTCTGACTGCATGGCTCAATTTCAAAAGTCTTCTGCAAACAACAGAGCTCCTCAAGCTTCTCACAGAAAGGTCATAAAAACCTTTCTCTGGGAAAATCTTAGGAAACATAAATATACAGGAGGCTCCTGACTGTAAAGGTGTGTGTGCACAGCAAGTGTGAGACAGGGACCAGGCATATGAGCCTGAAGCTCCCAAAGATAAGAGCTGCAGGGTGGATTTGTCCTAACACCTTTAGCTGCAGACTTTAGCCTTGACATCTTGTACTTCAAAGTTTGAAAATGAAATGGCATTGGGCTTTTTTTATGAGTGTGGGGAGCTTTAGATGGACAAGATACAAACACTGTAAAATCATACATCTGAAAAGCAGCAAAATGGTACTGAGAATTATTTGTTAGAGCTGGAAACAATACATCCCACCTTCCCATTGTGGGAAAGCATGAGTGGTATATGTTATGTCCAACCCCCTCTTTAGTAGCTTTTAGTGCTTCTAATTGCACATCTTCTAATGCAAAGTAAAAGCAGGCTAAGTCTACCACGGAAATCATCTCACACAAAATCCAACCACTTCAATTTATATGGCTTAATCTTTACTCAGCAGACCCTGCTTAAGTTTTGAAGTGCAGAGTGAAGTAAATCTCCTTTTAAAGGCTGTAGTCATTCCCTTGCTCCCTATGGCTGAGAAACCACCTTCCGTGTGGGGTGGGAATCTCTCCTCTGTTACACTGAGCTATCCTATAAGGCTCTGAGAGCAAATTCCCTCTAAACAATTTCTAAAAGAGAGGTTTCCAGCAGTGAGGCATGTTTGCTTGTGTTATGTGAGCACCCTAATTACTCCACAAAGAGCATTATGTTCTCATACCCAACCTTTGAGAAAAATTACAATGATGCTGTGGGGATAAAAATGGGAGTGAGCAACAATCCCAATAAAATCAAATTCAACAAGCCATTCTTGCTGGAGCCCACTGTGCAGTCTTAGTCACAGCCTTGACTTTCACATACCTCATTTAGAGAGAACAAACGCTGGGTTCCATGTATATTATTGTAAAGAGCCCCCACACAACCCTTAAACCTGCTTTCCTTAAAACTGCCATCTGCCTTCTAATTTGCCTTTGCTTGGGAAAGCAGCAAAAACTTTGAACTGGTATGACACATCCTTCACTCTGTCCCATTTTTTTTCATTAAGAATGCTTGACAAGCTTAAATTCCAACATCAAAATAATAGTTAACAAAGAAATGGCAAGTTAAAGGACTACATTTTTGTTCTTTGTTTTTAGGAACCTTCCTTTTCAAGTTGTCTGGTGGCAGTACAATAAAACCCCAACAAACCAGCAAAAACAAAATCCCAAACCAAAGAACCCTCATAATTAAGGCCTCTGCAGAGTCATGGCAGCCCTGGAGGATTTACCTGTAAGAGTTCAGCACTGCTCATTAATTCCAATTCTCAGGCTGTTAAATACAGCTAAGCTTAGTGCAGGATTACAAATTTAGACAGGAAGAGAAAACCAGGCCCCTGTTCTTTACAAGTGCTCATATTTTTATTTATTTTTAACACACTTCCCTGTGTTGACAATAACTCCTGAGCTATTTCAATCTCTCTGACTCAGTGCCTGTGTCAATCATGAGCCAAGCATTTCATATGCTGAAGTCTTCACCTGACATTAATTCTTGATGTGGTGAAAACACACTGAGGGGATTTTGTAAATAGTTATTTACCAGAATCTGTAATTAACACATCTCCTATTACAACATGATCATTTGCATACTTTTCAAAATTGACTTTCTAGGCAGAGCTTCACTGACCTGCCTGGAAACGGATGACAGTATACAAAGTAGTTACAGCAGAACACCAAGCAAACAATGATTACAGCTTGGTGAAGGCCCTGCCCTGAATGATGGGCCCTAGAGCCATCAACTAGGGGAGAGGAAGATGTGGGAGAAAAAGAGAGCATTTCTGTGTAATCAGAAAGCATCAAAAGATAGGAGAGGATTTATTTAGGATGTATGAGCTATGTGCAGGCACCAGAAAGTGAATTGGAACTTGCATGTGACAAGATCAGCCTCTAATTATGATGTATGAAATTATTTCCTCAGAGTCTGTGAGGTATTTGGAAAAAGGGCTTCTGCTGGAGGCTCTTGATGACATCTGGTGCTCCTGGGTGAGAACAGCAAAACCAGAGGTATGATCCTTCCATTTATCTTAATACCCCAATATATGGTTCTAAACACCCTAAAACAGGTGCTCTGCCCCCATTGTTAACTTCAGGTCTGCAGAGCTCCAGCTTGATGCACACAGCTGGATTATAAAGCAGTCTGTCTCCAGATGTTGGAGGTGAGATGCTCTCCGCCTAAGGGATTAACCAAAAGGGAAAGTTGATCTGAATATCCTGGGGAAGCAGAGTTCTATTGACTCGGGGAATCTCAGAATTGCTCATGCAGTAAAACAGGAGTTTTCTCCAGCAGGAAAATGAGATCAAAATCTCTCAAGGGACCGTGGAAACTCCTGCACTGCATTTGAGCATAAATAACATGATAATCATCACACCCTCCTGTAACTGCCTGTGCTTAGATTGAAATCAGGAAAAAAAATGTAAATATAGAGATCTAGATCTACAGCTTACAATATATGGACATTAGTCAGATCTGCTTTGCTAATACTTTCCAATGAGATATTCTGATCCAGAGCTAAGTTAAAAAAAAAAAAAAAAAGAAAAATTCTATTTTGGTTGCCATGTTAAAAATAGTGGTTGAAATGTATGCATTGCTTCTTTCATTGTTTTTAGGACTTATCAGCAAAAAAATTACATCAATTTTAAGCAAAGGATGTGACATTAATTTAAGAATATTAATGGAAAATTTTGAATAAATATCGGAAACCAAAAATGTTGAAATCAAAACTAATGATAAAGCCTATATACTAAAAGATGTTACTCCTCTCTGCCAAAATCTGATTCTAAGTAACCCATGCTTTTAGTCCTACATGTTGTAACAGCAAATTAAATATTTCTCCAAATCTCAAATGCTTAATGATTTCAATATAAACATGCAAAATATTTACTAAACTTATATTCAATAACTTCCATACAAATATACTTAAATATTTCAATATCTTTATCTTAAAATGGTATTCAATTTAGTGGTTTTCTAAAACTGCAAATGTATTTTTCAGAAAGGATGATGCTAATACACATACTGTGACCTCTTCCAGTTTTTCTTTCCCAGAAAAGATATATACTGTATTTCCTGGTCAAACTGAGGACTTTCACAACCAAAATAAATTAATTTTAACTGACTTACTTCCATGAAGTATTTTCAACAATGATCAGCAGAGCACAATAATCTGTGTTATTTGTTGTCTTCTGTAACTATAGACCTGCTCTCAGTGAGGTTTGGAAACCTCACACCAGGAAACAGAATGAAGTGTTCCTTCACCACTGAATTTAATTTACACCTTAACTAAGGGATTAAAATATATGAATATACTTATTTGGTAAATATATTAAAAAACACTTCATTCTGTATGGAGCAGAAGATTAAATAACTCTTATGATTTATTGAGGAAAAAAATATCTTCTTGTGCCTGACTCTCTGATACACATCAGAGATTTCATGGGATGGTGCCAAGATTTCCTCCTGCATGTCACTGTCAGTTTACCAGCTACTGCTTAAGATAATATATTTTGGTTCATAAAATGACTGGATGTAAGCTTTCATTTGAAAAGCCTTCGTCTTCATATGTTGCTATACTTGTCTTCTGTGAATTAGTGCAGCTTTAATTTTATCACTATGATAGTTGGGGATCCAGGGGAAATCTCTTCTTAGACCAACAGAAATCCAATTCTATTTGAGAGAGGAAAAAAAAAATCTATTAACAGACATCTAGTGCTTTCACAGGATTGATTCTTTTATGGAGCAGTGGCACTTTTGGATGACCTGGCAGCAACAAAATCAAGGTGGTCTGTGCTATTTGACAGTTAGACAATCATTTATTCACACAAGCCTGCTAAGCTCTTTTCAAACCCCTGCAGGAGGAGAACTTCAATTAAGAGTGAAGAGTAAATTGTCCCTGATGTTACTAAAGTCAGAATAAAAGCAGGCTGTCCACCTCTCCTGTAATCTCAAGTTTTCAAGATACGGTTTGCAGCCCTCTTTTTCCAAGAGCCACCCACTATGCACAGCCCCAAAACTCTGTGGCCTCTCCACACTCCTGAAGAACTGGATTCCAACCCCTCCAGCCAAGTGCTCAAGCCATCCCTGCAAGCACGTGGCATTGCAATAAAAAGGGCAAAAACAGAGAGGTGTCTTTGTTTTTCACAAGGAACTGTGTTCAGTAACGTGGGTGGGAAGCCTTCAGGCTACTTTGTTTAAAAAGAGAGAGACTGCAGAAATCACGGATCTCTCACCCCTTCTCTCCACTCCTTCCTTCCTCCCCCATATAATGGAAGTCACCTCCACGAGGTGGACATCAATAGTGAGTGCTCCCCAGTGCAGGTGGGTGACATTTGAAAACCTCGTTCTTGTTACCTCGATTTCATATTTTTTCGTGGTTACAGCTATGGCAGAGTTTATTTAGGATGCAAGCTCTGCGCTGACTCCAGCTTTGTGCTGAGCCCTTGCTGTTCTAGTGGGCCATGTGATGCTGTTACTGCTGCAATATTAGCACATGAAAATGGCTTTTTGGCAAACAAGTAAATCAGAGACAAAGCATGCTATGCGCAGACTGTAATTATGGCTGCGTACTTTTTCATCATGCAGTGAAAAAATTTAGAACAGTATTTACTGTTGTAATTAAACTGATTCCCCCAAGAACTACAATGAACTTTAGGAGGTGATAAATAAACGTAGCAGCAAGCTGTTCCTTTGAGATTTACACTGTGATGGTAAGATCTCATGAGTTCCTAGAGAGAGAAGAAGAAGGTAGGTTCATAATTTATCTTCTTCAGACCCGGTCCAAAACCTATTAGAGTCATTAGAAGTCTTTAAATTGATTCTGCCCAAAGTTCATTCTAAAGTAATTTTATTCTTGAAATACAGATTTTAATTTTCTAATGTTAAAATTAAACCAGAAATTGCTTATCATTTCCCTTTGAAATAAAGGGTTTAATATTTACTTTAGATAAAAATGACTGCAATATTTTTCACACACATTTTCTGTAAAGAAGCAAAAACATTTTATGACCAAGAGCAAAGATGCTTTTTATAGATCTGCACAACCAGCATCAAGAAATATTTAAGAGAATTTGAAGTGCATATAACTGGACACAACATTTTTTTCGAAAAAACCTTCACATTTAATCAAGAGGGCAAGAGTTCTCCTTTCTGAATGCAAGGTCTATTTCTGTCTTCAAGCACGCAGATGCCATGGTTTTTTCCAACTAACAGAGAAATGAAACATTCATCAGTGCTTTATAAACCTGGTAGTACTGCATGCGACCTTTGGACTCTTGAAAAGGAGAGGACAGGGATGTGGGGCTGGTTCAGGGCTGGGAGCTCACCCTTTGAGTCCTGTGCCTGTAATGACAATGTTTATTTCACCTGCTGCCCATTCGGGGAAACATTGCAGAAGAGGAAAAATAATCTGTCAGCTTTATGGTCAAAATAATCTGTCAGCATATTTGAAACAGATGCAAATATGCTGCAAGCATCAAGGTGACTGCCTACAGGAGGGTGAGAAATAATTTGTATCATATTATGTAATTTGATTGCCAGAGTTGTGTTTCCTTCTTCTTTATTCAACTTCTGTATTCAGTATGGCTTTTAAAAAATGAATTTTCTTTACAGCTTTCTGCAGCACATTTAATCCAACAATCATACTTCCAACTGTATGGAGTAAGAAGTATCTAGCTCCTCTTTGAGAAGACAGAAAACATGAGAAGTGACTGGTTTTGGGAGCTGCTTCTTTCTCATTTGTCCAGCAGCTCAGCTAAAACCGTGGCAGTTTATACCATTATCCCAGGGCAGTGGGATCCATAGTCAAATAAATAGGTGAAGGAGGTGCCTGCTATGGCTTCTGGCATGGTAATTCCTGGATCTCTTACATGCAGGTGGAGTTTATTTAAAGGATTATTTATGTGTTTATTTCACAATGACTTGGGATTCTTCCTGGGAGATTGGTGCCCACTTGCATCAATTTATAGAGACAAGGAAAACTCACCTTAGCTCAACAGTGATATTTGCACAGAGCACTGTCACTAGAGGAAGAATAAAAGGTGACTTGGGAGAGGGAGGAGCAGATGAGGGTGAGTGCATAGTTTCATAGTTTCTTGCTCAGGTCTCTTCCACAGAGATGAGTATATTGGACAAAAGCACTCTCAGAAAGAGGTTTTTACAGCTATATATTCACTAAGTGGGAATACCAGAAAGGAAATACTTGTTCTTTATTTCAAGTAATGTCTGCATTCAGATTCTTGTTTTTGAGTGTCTGCTTTTTTTTTCTTTTTTTTTTTGCAAGCAAAGGTATGTCAGTCATCTGATATTATTGGTGAATCAATGATATCATTTTTCAAGTTGATCCTCATAGTACAACAAAATGGGGTACTGTGAAGCCAAAATTTTTAAGAAACTAAATATTTGATGGAATAAGACATATAAACTCTCATCTATTTAGTCTTTAAAAACTAGCCAGTTACTTTTAGTGCAGTGACAAGCACTTACTCTCCCATTCAATCCCCCTGGAATGAACAGACTAGTTGGACAAGACAGTAATTAATAAGGGAGTAACACGCTGGCTTTTTTAGGACACAATGTGAAAAGAATCCCACCTGACAAACTTAGGGGCTAAATTTTTCAGATGAAAGGACAGGTTCCTGTGATCAAAGTCTGAATTTCTAATGAACAGACTTACATTTTTTACAATAACAATAAAAACAGAGAGGATTAATTAATCAGCTTTTTCAGCCCTACCTAAATCATTATTTTCTTTCTGATCACAATGCAGCAGTTTTAATAGAGCAGAAACAAGGACTTGCACGATTTGGTCTTAAGTATATTAGCTTTCTTCATTCTGAAGCAACTCGTACTTCCTCTAGGGATGTACATCGTCACTTTATTTAGTTATTCTACCTATTTTTACTTTTAAAGAAAAAGAGCATCTTTGACAAAGACCTCTGGCAACAAACTTAAGGCATCTCACTGTTAGATGTATTCTGATCACAAAGTTTCCTTCTACCTTGGTGGTGAATATAATAAGAACACCCCTTGTTGTGTAAATTACGGCTACTGGAGCAAAACCAGAAAACTGATAAGACAAAAAAAATATGTTGAAAGTTGCTGAGCTGCTGTCTGGTGTACCTGACATAAAATCTTAAACAGAAGAAAGAAATCCCCAAAACCAGTGTGGCCACAGCTTGTTGTGTCTTATAAAAGCTCTTGCTACTTACTCAAGTTGTTCTTATGTAGAAAGTTTTTATTTTTGTGGAAAATCAAAATCTTATGAGCAGTTTAATGAAAAAAAGGTTAAAAAAGTCAACATCCCTTCTCACTAGCCCTTTGTCCTCGATGAGAGTATGTGGTTCTAATTCTGAGAACCTTGAATGAATAGTTTAGGATTTCTTCTAAACAGCAGAGATGTTAGATAATCTTAATCCAGACCAGAATTTGTACTCCATCTGACATTAACCCATGGAAAAAGAAAATCCTCTCTCAGGATCATTTCATGCTGTTTTGTAAGCTATAATAGTCAAAAGGATGGATCACATCAGAGTGGCTGCTTATCTGGAGGCGTGAGGCCACTGCTGTTGTTGCACTGACAAACACCAGAAACGTAACTTTTTTTAGATTGAAGAAGTTTAACTTTAATAAACAAAACGAACCTCCTTTACAGGTTCTCACACAGCTGGACATGATTGGTCTAATGTTCTCTACTTTATCACCATGATTGGCTAAATAGGAACAACACATCTATGTAAACAAGTTTTAGGTGCAAGAGATATTTACATTTTTTATGACAATTTCTCAGAGTATGTTGTGGGGAAGTCTTATTTGTTCTCACAAAGCTCACTGCTCTTCTCAGCCGCTCTTAGGCTCGCAAGCTAAAATCAAACCTACATGAGGTAACAATAAAAGAGAATTCTCCTCCTTGAATCCATGCATCTGCGTTTAATACAAAGAAACAGAGAGCATAAACTCTAAGGAAAGATTAGTGTGCAAGTGGTAAATATGGTGGCCTACCACAGTTATGATTTAAGCAGATGCCAGAAGAAGGAAGAATGGATCAACACAAATCAAAAGAACCTGAAAAGTTTGCAAATCTCATGCAACTCAGGTGCATGGATAACTTGACAGCTGGAGATAGTCTTTATTAAAAGTGAAGCAAAGAGAGAAAGCTGGGAGGAACAAAACCTGCGGGCTGGAGTGTGCAGGAGTGCCTGAGGGTACCCACCCTGGCAGCAATCACTGAGTGGAGTAGTGCATAACTGCTCACAGCATTCCTTCGGCTCCCAGAAATTTGTGGCTTAACCAACGGAATAATTTATCTTTCTATTTAGATGGGTGTAACGTATACTACTGGTTGTTTTTGAATATCGAAGATGAAAACACTCTAAAGAAGCAATGTTTGAAAGACCACAGCATGCTTTGCAGCTTTAGGAAGGTGGATAAATGTTTTTCATAGCCTTTAAAATGGAGCTCAGAGGATAATTAATAGAGACACTGAACTTGTAATAGTTAGGAATAGAAAATAGGTCTCCTGTGGGATCATGTAAGAACTATTACTACTTTCCAACAAAGACAAACTGTTAGAGTGCTCCTCGTTTTTTTTGTTTACTCTGACTGTTTCTCAAAACAGCCTCATTTTCAAGATTCATTTCTGCAATTGCTTTCAGCATACCCATTTTCTGTACACAGGAAGCAACACCTCTGTCTCTTTTTGCCCTGTACAATGAATAAAGGATCTTCAGTCTTTCTCACCAGTCCCCTTGGCTCAAGGTGGTTATGTGCTGTGTAACAGAAAACAGAAAATTTCTAAAAGGGTATGTCCAATAGATGAGGGCCATTTTCTTTTGGGTTTTATCCTGTCATATTCTATTCATAGCTCTTTACTAATAATGCAGTTCATGTTACATTCATCAATATGTCCTATACTCTATTATAAAGTACTTATGCTGACATTAATAATGTACATACTGATAATGCTTTTGATTCCAAAGTGTCCTAAAGCACTTCACTAAATACAGCCCCAACCTGTAAGTGAATCTAGCTCCCATGTCCAGCCCTCTGCAAGCAAAGAGTGACAGCACCATTTGCAAGGTCAGTTAACACACAAAAGATATAAAAAATGCAAATACATGTGGGATGCACCACAGGATCTAACCAGCACGTAGCAGAGCCAATTTCTGAGGCTGAAGACTGAGAGCTGACAGCAGAGTCCAGCTTGAGTGAACTGAGGGGAGACAGCTTTGGCCCAGCAGAGAAAGCCAGTGTGCATTCTGCCTTGTGGGAGCACTGCCTTTAAAGAACACCTGGAGCAGGGTTTGAAGAACTGAGCATTTGTAAAGACATAAAATAAGAAGATACACACATAGCACTGAATTGTTAAAATTCCCATTTTCTTGGCTGGTAGCTTCTTAACCCTACTGAATTGGCCTGGCTACCCGTCAGGCTTTTCCTGAACAGAAAACCTATCAAGCTGGTAAATATTATCCTGTGGGTTTTTTTGATTTTTTGTCTCAATACTTATTTTTTCATATCCATAAGCTTTTCCTCTTGTATATGCTATGACGAGAAATATTAACACCACAAGAAGAGCCAGAGCTTATATCTGAACTAATCAACACCACACAGATCTTACAAATAATTTACTGCTCTTATGACATTTTCCTCTTAACATCTAAAATATAACTGCACAAAGATTTCACATAAATAAGAACTGTAAGTACATGTAGCATTGCATAAAGAATGGCTGCACTTCTAGGGATGCCCAATAAAATCAATACTTTTGACATTGTATTGTGAGTTGTTATTTAATCACTTAATTGACGTAATGCAAAAGTATGAAGTGATGACTGAGAGAAATCTACACTGTGTGAGTGGAAAAATGAGTCAATGGGAGTGGCAAAACTGACAGGCTGCATTCAGAGGTAAATGCCAACGGGGAGGGTTTTGTCACATTAAAATTTGGGACACAATCTTGCAGAACAGTATAACAAGGGAAATCTGATTCTGATTTTCTTTATTCCAAAGCAAGAAGTGCCTTATGGAAGTAACTTCACAATTGGGAATTTAGGTGGACAAAATAGGCATAAATCAATTATTTATGACAGAAGCTGCATCTTCCAAAGGGAAAATTGTATCGCTGCATTTTGTTTTATTTAAACAGGAGAGTGGAAAAGATTCACCAAATTTTCTGAGTTTGTTGGAAGATGGAAAAAATGACAAACTGTGGAAAGAGCATATTTTTTCATTAATAATGAAGCTGGAGTCCGTAATCCAGAGTTTTGAGCCTTTAATTTACAATTTAACTGGCAGCTCAAACATCCGGATAAGAAAGCAACTGAAATAACATTTTATCGAAAGGCTTATCTCTTCTATCAGAAAGGGTATGAGGAATTAATTCTAAGTTTATCCTATGAGATCACAGAAGGCAAAACTAGAGAGATATGCTGGATTAATCCTCCAATATCTTAAAAGCAAAACACATTGGAGAGGCCAATAGGCAAGGGGAAAAACCCCCAGCAAATACTAAATTTAATGAAGGTTACTTGCATTTTGAATATGTCTGGAACTGATTCTTATTCTCCCAAATTATTTTAGTTTTTCTTTGCAAGTAGATGTATAAAGTAATAAATGGCTCAAATAAAATATTTCTTTTTCTGATCTATAGTTAAAAAGCATGAGCTCTTAACATCTCTCAACTTGTGTGTGAGAATAAAACATGTAAATCAGGTCCCCTGCCACAGCAGCACCCGAGCAAAGCCTTGCTGATCATCCTCTGGGTGGTTTGGGCCTTCTCTGAGTAAGGGTTGGACGAGATGAACCACTGAGTCCACTTCCAACATAAATTATTTTGTGATTCCTGTTGCTTACTCTATTTCTCAGCTTGAGCAAAAATGGACATGTTGTTCTCTTATTTATTTTAAAAAGTAAATGAAGTTGATATTTGCCTCAGTCCGAAGTGGACTGAATTTCACACAGGAAGGGTAAGGACTCTCTGTTTAGTGCTCTGTCCATACTGTAGTCAACAGAACAAATCAAAGCTGAGCTCCCATTTAACACTTAATCAGAACAAATTCCAAAATCTAAGATGGATTTTGTTACAGTCAAGACTAGTGTGATTTTTGAGTTTAGGCTTTTCACATGTGCCTTGCTTGAAAGAGATTCATGCAGTATGGATTCACCCATATGTATTTCATCAATAATTAGTTATTGTGAAATTTTACTCTTCTGTTCCTGTTAGAGAAACAAGTATCTGTTCCCCTTCAAACCTGATGGTGAAAAAAAATTCTTCAGGGTCTGAGAACCACCAGTTATCTGCTACTGAATCCCAGCAATTCTCACAACTACTTGTCCAGTGGACTTATCTTCTGTTGTGTGGTGGCACAGGGTGATTGGGTGGAACGGTTTGAGGTAGAAATGTCAATTAGAGAAATAAGTAAAGACAATAAGTACAGAATTGTAAATACAGTACGTTTGGGATTTGGATTAGGTCAAATGGCTTCATAGGGCCTTGAGGGTGACTCCCTTGGGGCCATTCCAGCTGTGTTCTCAAAGAGAAAAACCTTGTCACTGAAGAGCGCTCAACAAAAAGATAAAAAATAATAAACACCTGAACAAGAAGCTGGAAATCTCTTTCTAACACTAGCACGAAATGATCTCGGAAGCAGAAAAGCATTCCGAGATAAACTCTTTTGACAGACTTTATTTAAAAGTTGATAAAAAGAAACAAAGCTTATTTTGCAAACTGAGAAGCTAATATTTAATGGGAAAAGAAATATTGTCAAACTCTCACATTTCTGCTTGTGGAATTTCTCTGATCACAACCAACATAAAATATCTTTCAATGGGCAATTTCAGACTCTGGAAGCAGCTGAACCATGTTAACACTGAATGCATGAAAAATCCAAACAGATTTATTCAGCTTGTTTCTCAGTTGAGCAAATTAGCCCAAACTTAAGTCCTTGATAATCCAGTGAAGCAAGTTTTTGCACAGAAGCTGCCTTATTTATTTGGCAGTTAGAAGAGCAGACAGTCCTATAAACACAACTGTTTAAGATACAGCAGCTTAAGATTTTTGAGAGATCAGGTAAAGTTGATCACACATTTTTGAGTCACTTGGTTAGATTTCTTGACTCTTGTATTAGAGGCTTAACACTATCTCTCATAAGTAGGAAAGAAATGCTGGTGAAAACCTGGTGTTGTTCCTCAAAAAGACAACCCTGTTTTTTGCACAGTTATTGTGTTCTACTTTTCAGAATCTGTTGATACTTTGACTTTTGTCAATAGCAAAAATTTAATCAAGACTAGAAATTCAAAAAACATATTGTGGCCTTTTTTTTTCTCCCCAGACAGTTTTTCTGTATTAATCACATAAAATGGAAAGACTGAGCAGTCCAGCCGTTTTCACACTACATCCATTCAACCCTGATTAATGCAGGTGTTTGGGAAACTGTTACACTGAGAAGATTCACAACACTGACTGGTTCTCACTCTTCTCCTTTCAGCCTTGGAGGTGTCTGTGAGCACACGCCTCGTTTGTGAAATAGAAAACAAGAAAATTGGCTGCTTAAGCTGAAAGGTTAATTCTGATACAACTTTATGGCACTATTTGTCTACTGAGGAAAGAAACACTTCACAAGAAACACTTATATACCATAGCATAGGGGCAGATTATTCTGGACCACACACATACAACACCTCAGAGTTACCCAGACTTTAAATGAACATTCAGGCAGCCTAGAATATGTTTATTTTAGCTGTAGTCCAGTTTGCCCCAGCCTGTTGTCTGTCCTGCTTTGAGACAAACAGCAAGGAACATCTTGCTTGATTAGACCAAACCTGAGGATTTGGGGTATATCTGGTTCCTGGAACGCAGGTAATTACAAGGACTTATTTTGAATTCCTGCAACTTTTTGCTTATTTGATGCCTTGATTTTCCAATAGAACAGTGTGACGTTTAAGTGCTCAGTGTGTCAGTGACACAGGACAAAAGTCCATATCACGCATTTACTTTGTCCACATTATGTAACAACTTCAAAAGTAAAAGGATTACAGGATTATTTCAAAACCACACAACGATCCAAACACTGCTCTGTGGCAGAGTTAATGCTTGCACACAAATAGCCGGGCTTAAAGGCACCCCAGAAGAGAGGCACAATTAAAACACTGCAAGGGACAGAAACCTCCAGCTAAGCCTGACAACGGCCACATCCCCACAGCAGACAGCAGCACCCATTCCCTCCAATGCCAGCCACACCACGGCACAAATACAGGGGAAAATTATGTCACAGCACTGGCCTTGTGTGCTTTAGGAAGTGTGGTGACAACACACACTGCTGAATGTCACCCACTGCAGGCAGGTGACCACAGGCACTGCAGGGGCAGGTGCTGCACAGGCTGCACTTGGTAGAGAGCAGGTGGCTATGGGGGCCTTACCCCGACACGAGATCTTCACATCAAGAAACTTGATCTTGACACCATCTGTACTTTTTTCTCCACATATCACTCACAGAAAACAAACAAACAAACCAAACCCTTTAATTAATATAAAGGTATAGCAGATCCAAATAACTAATGACAACATTTCATAACGATGAAAATTTACCTCTTCCTAGGCTGAAGGACTCACACATGGCTGCTAACATATTTTCTTGGCCTGCCTAATTTTTTACATGTCCTGACTTACTTTTCCCTGGTGTGATGGTGTTGGCTTTGGTTTGTTTTTTTCAATTAAAAACAAGCTATGAGGACTTTTCTTCCTCCAAAAAAAGCAAAGCCCCACTAAGAGAAAGGCTGCTGGCTGTGGACAACACACACTGCTGTCTGGGCAGTCTGCACACAGGAAGTTTGAGCCAGCCTCAGTCCTTGCCACTGCTTCCCCTCCTGTGGGCTATGGACACAAAAAAGCCATTCTGTGTTTCAAGCAAGGAGCAGATAATGTTGGATGATTAAACTGCTGGAGAAACACGGCAAATCTACAAGTCCAAAACGTACTGCAGGTGCAGCAGACAAGAAATGTTGCAATGTGGACGCTGTGTTACCACAACACGTACGGTACCAACCTCATGCCCTGCAATCTTCCTTCCTTGCCCACTGTTTGCCCTGCTGAGCCCCCACCTCTGCCCTGGCCCCTCCTGCACGCAGCAGAGCTCAGCTGCTGCAGGCTCCCACTGCAGCAGGAGGAAAAGGAGTGGGGTTTGGGCTGCACTCCCCAGTTCCTGCCCCCAGCTGCTGCTCTCCCCCCTTTTCCTCACAGAACGTGTCAGAAGAGCAGAGTCACTCCAGATGTGTAGTGAGTGGGAATCCGTGGGGTCTAGGAAAGGAACATAGGAAAGGTGGGGTTTTTTCAGGTAACAGAGGAGAGGAAAAAGTTTTCCACTGTCATTTTGAACTGCAGCTTCTGTTGTTAAACCCATTAATCTTGATCTACAGCAAGATCAAAGTGAAAGAACACCTCATAAGTGGTTCCTGTTCTTGAGATGTACTAAGCCCTTGCCCAGGAAGTTCTACAGTATCACAGCACCCAGTGGGTAACAGCATTTTTAATTCAGTATCAGACTGTGGAATTAAAGGTGCTGCTCATTACTCATAACAGACAAGGGGGCTGAACAAGAATGCAACCCAAATGCTAATAGAAAACAAAACAAAACAAAACAAAACAAAACAAAACAAAACAAAACAAACAAAACAAAAATTCTGCTGGCCAAGACACAGATTTTTTTCTTCTTCTTTTTAAAAGGAAATGCTGGAATGTTGGCACAAACTCCAAAGATGCCTGTGATGGTGCCTACCATCAACACATGAGTCCAACCTTGCCTCTGGGGAGGTTGACAAAAAAATTCCTGTTTGTCTTCAGTGCAAGAAATTCATTAGTGATATAAATTCATTAACATACTGACTAAAGCTGGCTGAGCAAAGAATGGCTATGGGGATTCAAAGGAGAAAGTAAGACGGATCAGATGACTGGATCAAAACAGATGTAAAATACTGTAACTTTAAAGTACCAAATTAGGTGCATAACTTCTCTCCCAGGATTGCACCCTCATTACTGAAAACAATATTTAAATCCATAGGAGAGTAGAAAAGACAGCATTACTCTGTGTGACACGGAACTAATATTGTCTTTTGAGCTTTTCCCTTTAAAAAAAATTAAGTTGACAGCTCCAGTGTCCTTTTGCCAAAATTTATGATACAATTTGCTGAATTATATAAAGCCCTAGCAAGAAATGACACATGTGGGATGACTTTTTATTTGAAATTGTGTTTCTTATACCCAGGTTCATCAAGCTGTTTCATATTTACTCCTCTGATTAATGATATGTCAGAATTCTAATTCTAGCACCAATTTATTGCTTGTTGACAATTGGAGAATGAAATAGCTATGTAGGCAACATGCAATATTGATTTTTATCCATCTTCTTTGTGCTCCGGTAAATGATCCCCAAATGTGCTTTGTTGTTGCAACCTAAATAAATATTACAGTCTTTTTCCTATCACCCAGTAATGCTGTTACTGATGTAACATATTCCTTAAAGAGCAACAGTCTGGTATGATTTGATGTCAGGTAGGTGGAATTATAGGTTTTCTATTTAAAAATTGTTACTATTCAGTTATCTCACTCACAGAGACAGATCACATCTTCCAAAGGTTATTGGATGTTTGTATATTTTTGTGAGTGTGCTGAATAAAATAATAATAAAGAATAAGTGTGCTTTCAGCCATTTTAATATGAAATGCGGTGTATTTAAGGCTACCCCGCGCAGAAGAGCAGAGATTGGAGGTAATTTGCAAGCTCGCCTCATGTATTTTGGAGTTGGATCCATCATGATACCCATCTGACCAGGGACGGCTAACCAAGGCAGCCCTATAGAAGTAAAACAATCTCTTCAAAGGCAGCCTCAGCATCAGGTTTTGTACTCGTGTTGTCATGTTCCTTTGTATAGATTCAGAGCATGAACTTTTCCCTGAGACAAGGAGAAACGACTACTTGCATTTGAGACACAAGGATTTGAAAGAAAGTTTTCCCATCCTTTTTAAAATGAGAAAAGGAAGTTGATCATAACCTTGATTAGGGAAGGGATGAACATTTTAACTGGGAATGATGCAGACATACTCGGGGCAGGGAAAGCAAGAGCAGCTCTCGGTAAAAGGTGTGGTGCACACGTGCTGAGCGATGGAAAGGTGCTGCTGTGGCAGGGCTTGTTAGACACGCTGTGCAGGAAGAGAAGAAATTTGACTCTATTTCTGGCCAGGACTAAAATTCAACAGATAAAGAAATGTGTTCAGCATTATGTCGAAGATTGTAGTAGCCACACACTTTGTGTAATTCTAGATCTACTAAGATATGGGAAAAGTAATTTGAAAGGAAAAGAGAAAGATTTAGAATGTATCCACAGCCATATTTTCTAAAGCTTGACTTTCAGTGCCCTTTAAGCAGGCAAATAATGCCTAGGGGGATTTTTTTAAAGCCTCTCTTTCTGGATTTATGTGTCTGTAAGACGTTCAAAATCCCAGTGCCTACCTGTCTTTGAAAATATGGTTCTTAGCTTTAAGATAATGCCAGATGTACCGACCTTCAACATTTTCCTCATCTGGATGCTCTGGTGCTTATGTGATATAAGTTTTGTACATATTTTCTTTCAAAAAAACATTTCAATTTTAGTTGAAAAACAGAGTTGAGACCGTAGAGACACATCTCTGACTACAGAAGGTTGGGCACACGTGGAATTGTACATATAACCAGGTTCAGCTTTTCAGGAAAGTAACCTGGGCTTCTTCCTGGCTGAGGGCATGATAAGCTTGAGCTTCAACATGAAGGAAAATTCAGAAGTTGATCAAAAGTGATTATATTTCAAGCCTGTGATGGTCAACAACAAGTGTGAGAAGCTGGCCTAAATTCCTCAGTTCCTTGGAGCAAGGCCATCCTCTTTTCCATCCCACTCTAGGAATGAAGTTGGATTCCACAGGCTGCCCTTGTGCTTCCTAGGCAGAACACCTTGTCCTGTTCTCCATACTAAGATGTTTTCTATTCCACAGCACCTTTCAACCCAGTATTTATTATAAATAGAGAATATGATAATGGCTTTGGTCTTCAGGAACCTCTCAGCCTTACTCTGTGAAAATTAAATGTTAGGAAAGGAGCTATCAGCCACCTACGTTATAAAAGCCTGATGTCATAGCTTATTAGTCTTTGAAGAAGGACTGTCAGACAGCCCAGTGTCTCAGGGTTTTATCCAGGGCCCACTGAACTGAATGAAAAATCTCACATCAATATTCTTACCTCTTCCTTAACTGACTCCTTGTAACTGTTTTAAATCCTAAAATTTATAGCTTAGTTAATAAATTGCAAGAAGTTAAAACTAGAACATTTTCAATAGATTATTACTTACTAAAAGTGAAAAGTTTCACTAAACTAAAAGTTTTCACTAAAAGTGAAAAGTTGCAAGTTGAACATTTAAACAGCTTGTTCCTCTGGGTTTTGCCTAGCATTGTTTTGTTTGCTTTTCTGGTCATATCTGCACACCCTCATCTCTCTTCTCATCTCCTCCAGTTGAGTATATCTTTGGTTCTGTGACTTTTGGAACAAAAGTAGTGTGCCATGAAAAACACAAAATAAAGAAAACCAGCAGATTTCCTTTCTGTCTTATTGTTACATTGCACCATGTCATGCAACAAAAGAATGAAAATAAGACAGACAAGAGAACGACAATCCAGGTGGCAGAATTATTTTTTCTCTTTACTTTTGAGAAGAAAACACAGCAGAAAGTCGTATTATTATAGGAAGGTTGAGTGATTTATTAAAAAAGCTTGTTATCAACACAAGACAGCCTGTTACTGGTGAGCTACATATTCCTCACAGTTGAAGTGTGAACAAAATTGGTGAGGCCAATTATGAGCAAAAGTCTGATACATCCAGACAGCAGAAACATCTCTTGATCAAAGACAAGTTGGCAGAAATATTTTTTGCCTTAGACCTTCACTCATCATCAGAAGTGGCACGAAGAGATCCCAAATGAAAGGTTGTAACGTGGTAATAGCATTTTTCATGCTGCTAATGCAGCATATTGGGCCTGTTCTTCTGCCAGGACAGGCAGTGACCCTGCCTTCAGCCCAAGGGAATGCCCTTCCTGACTGTGCCACAACAGCAGCAAATCTTGCCTCTTTTGAGCTCCTGGTGATTGTACTTTTGCTGGCTGAGAGGTATGCACTGAGCTAAAACCCAGATCATACCACTGACATTTCTCTGTGTGTGTTTCTTTTCTTTAGTTCTGGATGTTGTTTATTTCAGGGCTGTTTTTTTTTTTTTCCCTAGCAGAAGAAATCAAATCTCATTTGTCTTATCAGTCTATCAACGAGCACAGATGTTCCCTACAGCTTTTTAGCATCCACCCTGCAAGTGTGAGAAGCTGGCCTAGTGCCCTTCCTCAGTTCCTTGTAGGAAGGCCATGCTCTTTTTCATCCCACTCTATTAATGCAGTTGGTTTTCATAGGCTGCTCAAATTTTTTGCTTCCTAGGAAGGAACATTGTAATTTTTTTCATGGTAAGAGGTCTTTTAAATCTTTACATCTTGTCTGAGCGACTGAATCTGCTGTTCCTGTATCTTGGTTTCTGGTTTTGTCTTCAAACCCTCTAATTGTGATTTTGCCTCCTGTCCATCAATCCTGCCCCAATTTTTTATCTCCTGATTGCAATCCTCTGGGGTCCGTAAAATCAAGTATCCACAGAACCTCAGACTGTATATGAACACATTCTTGAAAAATTCACAACCTTAATATGTGCAATCCTACAGAGCAATTACAAACAAGTGAAAGAGCTGTGGGGGTTACCTGGCTCAAAATGAAGCAAATCCAATGAATTAGGTCTTAAAGGAGGTTAAAAAGAAAAGAAATAAAGAAAGAATAGTGTTCTTCAACATCTAGATCTAGCACCTGAAATTGCCCAAATGACAGGATGTATAAAGATTAGGACAGTGGAATTTCCCAAGAGCAGGGCCTGAATAAATTTCCAGGAAGACAAATGTTTTATTTCTGCTTAAGCTATAAATTCCTGTTATTCTCAGTGAATCCACAATGTGGTCAACTGGTGGTTGATCTACTTTTTATTTCTTTTATCTCATGATATAGAGAAAGGGGGGAAAATGAAACCACAACAAAAACTGTATTAAATGAAGTATGTGGAAAAAATACCAAGAGCAGGGGTCTTGTGGGAATAAAAGCAATCCAATCTTGAATATAGAAAACTATTTGCAATATTTTCCAAAATGAAGTAGGAACAAGGAATCACAGCCATAACCTCATCTTTATTCATCTCCTACTATGCTATTTCATGGTTCTCCAGAAAAATTGCCCAGGAACTACAGCTGTTGTAAAGCATAATTCTTCTGATATGTGTGGTACTCTCAGATAATGCACCCAAAGTCATCTTTACAATGCACTGGGAGATAAAACTTGAGATGAAAAACCCAGCTTTTTTTTAAAATGGTCTGTCAAGACTATAGGCTAATGTCCATGTTTCAACACTAAGGATACAGAAAATTTACAAAAATGGGGTTCAAATCTAGTTTAAAATTAGCTTTGCAAGTCACTTTTAAAAATACCAAAAATGAGTAAAATTGTGAACCATAAGAGCTAAGAAACTACAAAAAAAGGATACCAGAAACCATAAAAATCCAACCTGTGGCTTTAAAATATTCCCTCTACTTCACTGATGTGCTTCAAAAAAAAAAAAAATAAACCACAATCAGAAGCCACCAGAATGAGAGCAGACATAATTTAAAGCAAAAGTATCTTTAATTAAGCGCTCTTTAAAATCTCTTTAGAGTTCAAGCTTATAGGGTTTAATTCTTTATTGAAAAACAGTAAGAGTGCTTACTCACCGTACAAATTTTTTTCAAGTTCTTGCAGCCTTAAAAGAAATCTATTATAGATAAAAAGAAGCTTAAATAGCACATATTACATCTTGCTTTTGTTTATATATGGTGAAGAGTATTCAGAGTGGACCACATCTTAGACTCACACTAATCCTTTAATAATTACTGTTCATCTACTCAATGCTGGAAAAACCTCATGGAATGTGACTTTGTTCTGCTGCCTTGTCTAATCCCATTCAATTACTTCAGTTCCTTCTCCCAGAGGTCTCACATTTAGAAACTGAGCACTGCACGTCTCCTTATCCTCCTACCATCCCCCCAAAAAGGTAAAAGGAAAATTGGAAGGTAAAAAGCAAGCAAGCAAGCAAGCAAGAAATCAATTCCAATGGAAATGAACTGTACTTTTTTACCATTATTATTTTGGTCCTTTCCCAACTATCAGTCCATCAATAAACATGAGAAACAGCTTGTAACTCACAAAGCCTTCGGCAACTCTGTTGTGATAAAGGCAAATTGGTCTGGCTCTCCAAATGCTGGAGATGGGAATAAGTTCAGTGGTTTGGACCAATTTGAATGGCTGGAAATCACAGAAGTCCCTGAAGCTGCAGCAAGCAGAGCTGTACAGCTGGCAGCAGCTTGTCATCTGCATGCAGAAAGCGACAGGAACATTACAAATTTCCTGCCCAGAGTGAACTCTTTCAATCACCTGAAACGACTTCCCTTGTCAAATGGAACAGTTGCAGAAAGCCTCTAACTACAAGAAGATTTTTTCCTGTCCCTTCCCTCCTCCTCTTTTCTAATAACAGCCACCTGCCAGGAATTAAAACTTTGATTTCAAAATATCATAGTGCAGTGAATCTTGAACAGAAATTTCGTCAAAGGAAAAGCAATGCCATGGAGCACTAAGAGGTACACCATGAATAATCTCACAGATACCAAAGCAGATGAGATTGTGTGATCTTCTTCAGATAAAAATGTATAGTCTTCATTAAGAAAGCAGATTTTCCCTGCAACAAAATACTATTGAAAACAATTTACCCTCTCCTTTTGCAATAATTTCTATTCCTGACCTTGCATTACTTTGCAACAAATCAGAACTTTCATTGAGAGACAATCCTATTAGTTCTGTAAATTTGCTTGAATTTTGCCCACAAAGAATGAAATGAAAATAAAGAGGAAAGCAGTTGTGGTATTTTCCTATTTTACAAGGAAATATAATTATCATGTACCTTAGGACCTTCTGATTTTAAAATGTTTCCTGTCATTTTTGCACCTATCTTATTTGTACTTACTAAAACAATTGATTGTCTTTATTAATTTGCAGTAGCATATCCAATATAGGTTTTTCCCTTTCTACCACAAAACCAACCATTTTATCACTTGTAAATTGTACTTCTGCACATGCTTATTAATTCTGTAAATTAAACTAACGTTTCCTACCACACAGCTCCCAGTCCCACCAGATGTGTAATCATTTTTAGCTCAGGCCGCTGCTGAATTTGAACACTTCCAGAGCTACGTACACAGCACATGTCTGCAATCCTTCTTCCCTAGATCATACCTGGGGAGCTTTTTCTTCCAACATAAGTAACAGCAAACCACCAAATAGTTTAAATTATGAATGCCTCAGCATTATTCAAAGTCAGAGGGAGGAGGAGTCTGCAAGGGACAGGGCACTGGACACACAGTTTCACACTGATTTCTTAATTAGATTTTTAAAATCAGATCAAAATCCTCACTATCTGCACAGAAAGCTGATTTTTATTAAAATTGCTTTTTGTTCCCCTCAGGAACTCCATGGTGTTGTTTGTTTGTTTGTTTTGTTTGTTTGTTTGTTTTTTAGCTTCCATTTCAGAAAATATTTTTTAGCATTTTCTGAAGTAATCATTTTTCCTCCAACAAAATGTTGAAATGACCAATGATTCTTTCTTTAGTAGTAATTATATAAACATGTATTACATACTATTCAACACATTCATTCTTATTTTGAGAATCAGTTTGTTCAGTATTTGTTCAAAACCATTGCAGTTCCTCCCACAGACAGGAAGGTGTTAAAATACATTGGGGGGGGATGTCACCCTTTGTTTAGTAGGGAGATGGTTGAATTCTGAGTTGTTATGAATGAAGAGTATAAAAATACACTGAATCTTGAAATCTGATTATTGAAGAACATAAAATATGCTTTTTCAAGGCATAACATCACTCTTGTTGAGACACTCAGGAAATATATTTCCCCTACATTTATTTTGGTATATAATAGAAGTATTTCCTTTTTTTCAGAAACAAGCTTTCACCACTCAGGAGGGAAAAAAGATTGATAAGTGAATTTATCACCCAGCAAAATACCAGCAGATACTGCAGATAGTTTCTGTGAACTCATACTTGGCATAGGCGTGTGAGTGCTGAGATGTGGGGTGAGATGTTCCTTCAGAAGGTTTGTGCCTGTCCCACTAACAATAATGTGGCAGCCCAGGACAAATCCTCTTTCTGTCTGTCCTATCTTGGGAGTTTTGTTGTGCTAAGCACATGCCCTGGGACAATAATGCCTGTCATCCAAACATGACTACTCTTGCAAGTCCATTTGCTGTTGGTGATCATATTTACATAGGAGCAGCCTCTACCTTTCTCATTCAAAGGTATTTTTGTTTGAAATAAGTTTTCTTTGTATGTGCCTTGTTTTTGTTTTTCTCTTTCTTCTTGACTCTGTAAACTGTGTCTGATACCTGGTAAAACATCCTTCTAACAGATGTTCTACAAGAAAGCCAAGTCTGTTGCTTGGGTCACCTAGGGTGTAGCTTAATGGGGAAGCTCTGGCAAGGGAATCTTTGCTTTCTACAAGAGCACTCAGGATGGAAAATCACTCTGAGACAAGATGCAATTTTATGCACAGCAGAACTGATGGCAAACCTTTAATTTTATTACTTCCATGGCAAATATTATTTTCTGTTATTTCTTTTTCAAATGCTTTTGCACTCCTATCTGTTTTTATCCCATTTTGTCCTTTCCCTCCCTTGTCTATTCCCCTTTCCTTTTTCTTCTGTTTTCCCATATAATTTCATCCTCCGTATCCTCTTTTTAAATGTTGGCATTGGATTTCCCCAGAGATAAATCAACATTTTCCCCTCATTCCAGGTTTTTTTGACTGCTGAGTGCAATGCTAGGAAAGGGGAGGATTACAGCAAGTGCCAGTTTGGCACTGGGAGCTGGGGAAGTC
>WAAE01017716.1:0-39512 GCA_013400495.1 Nicator chloris | reverse complement strand
CCCTGGGACAATAATGCCTGTCATCCAAACATGACTACTCTTGCAAGTCCATTTGCTGTTGGTGATCATATTTACATAGGAGCAGCCTCTACCTTTCTCATTCAAAGGTATTTTTGTTTGAAATAAGTTTTCTTTGTATGTGCCTTGTTTTTGTTTTTCTCTTTCTTCTTGACTCTGTAAACTGTGTCTGATACCTGGTAAAACATCCTTCTAACAGATGTTCTACAAGAAAGCCAAGTCTGTTGCTTGGGTCACCTAGGGTGTAGCTTAATGGGGAAGTTCTGGCAAGGGAATCTTTGCTTTCTACAAGAGCACTCAGGATGGAAAATCACTCTGAGACAAGATGCAATTTTATGCACAGCAGAACTGATGGCAAACCTTTAATTTTATTACTTCCATGGCAAATATTATTTTCTGTTATTTCTTTTTCAAATGCTTTTGCACTCCTATCTGTTTTTATCCCATTTTGTCCTTTCCCTCCCTTGTCTATTCCCCTTTCCTTTTTCTTCTGTTTTCCCATATAATTTCATCCTCCGTATCCTCTTTTTAAATGTTGGCATTGGATTTCCCCAGAGATAAATCAACATTTTCCCCTCATTCCAGGTTTTTTTGACTGCTGAGTGCAATGCTAGGAAAGGGGAGGATTACAGCAAGTGCCAGTTTGGCACTGGGAGCTGGGGAAGTCTGGCACCAGCTCTCTTACACGTTCAAAGACTGCTGCAGTGTGGTCTCCTGTCTCCGGATTTTCTTTTCATTTTCTTTGTAAAATTCAATACAGCTGAAAGGTTTTTTCTTTTTTTTTTTGGCAACCCAACTGAAGATTTTTTCATTTATAAGGTTTTGGAAGCTTATTCTTCCCAACAAAGAGTTTCTAATTCACAATTAGAGAAGAATGATGGCATAAACACCCTAACATTTCTGCCGTACCTTAGCCTGCTTTCAACTTTTTGAATCTATGATGAATGCAAGTACTTATTTAAGAGAATATGCTCAGAGATTTTCATCTCCTGGCAAGTGAGCTGAGGCTGAGAAATGCCTAGATAATATCTAATGGCCTTTCCTCTAATGTATAGGCATTATACAAACATATAGACACAGGCTGTTCGGGCACCAAAGCACTCACAATCTAAATTGATGGTGGGAGGGGAAAAATTATTCAAAGCACTTA
This sequence comes from Nicator chloris, assembly GCA_013400495.1. Lineage (NCBI taxonomy): Eukaryota > Metazoa > Chordata > Aves > Passeriformes > Pycnonotidae > Nicator > Nicator chloris. Next base: position 38,344 of record WAAE01017716.1, on the reverse strand, counting down.
GATAAACACCATTAGGTCAACAAGATATAGTCAAATATATTAATTACACCCTAAAAAGCAGTGGAGTTCAGTTGATCAAACCACCTAACAGCTTTTTGCACTGTCTAATGACAGTGAGAAAACATTGCAATAAAAAAGTGTCCCTTGTGTTGGTTCCAAATTGTCCTTAGATAGGAAGAAATTAAATATGAAAAGGAAGCTCTTAAGAAGGTCATAGCACCAAAAGTCTCTTTGATTTTTGTCTTTATGCAAACAAATCTTCTAAACTTTTGTAATATTCTGCCATCACTGGCCTCTGCTGGGAGATGTACTACAGCTATAAATGGAAAATGAGACCAAAGTAAACTGTGTCTGACCAGCTTTAACTGTTCAACACTGCTAGAAGTTCTTGTGCTCTGCTGAAAAATAACATTTATAGACTATCACCTGTGACAAGCAACCCTGTAAGAAAAGAAATGAAATCATGTTTACCCTTGATCAGGAATTCCAAGCAAGGGGATGCACATGGAGGCTCAGGTAAAGTTGCAAAAATGCACAACCTTGAAATGCTGAAAACATCAGAAAATATTGTTTGAAAACAACGTTGTATAGAGTCCTAATATTTCTTACTTTTGGGAGAAAAAGCAAACAAACAACAAACAAACAAACAACAAAACAAACAAAAACCCAAAGCAGCAAGGCACTTACGATGCAGGAGAGCACAAAGCTGCAGCAGACAGGTATGGAAGGTAGGTTCAGGAAAATCTTTGCTCTCATATTCTCAGAATTATTCTCCTGTTTGATCTAAGATGCTTATACTTTGCTTTGAATAATTAGCATTACTGGCTACAGTAGGTGTATGCTATAAAAGACATTTGATTAATTTTCCTGACTATTTGCACCAAAGCTTCAATTTGTAAACCTATTTTTTTTTCCCTTCGTAGGTAAAAGACAAAACCCTGCAATGAAAGCAGGAGAATGAACCATATCTATTTCTCTGTGTTCTCAGTGCTTGTGAAAGAGAAGAAAACTCATTTGCCAATGCTGGTGACCTTTCTGTCTGCCTTTGAGCTTAAGAAAATTTAGCAGAACTTCATAACCTTCAAAATATGCAGTAACACTCAGTCTCCTCCAAATATTGTTGGTCATCTTTATAAACAAACAGCTCATTTTTATCAGAAATTGAACATGTCAACATCTTATTTCCCCCAAGGACTTCTGTGCTTTGTGTTTGCTTATTACAAGCATCATATTGAGTTTGGGTGACAACTTCAGGGAGTGTCTGCCAGGCTCAGCTGCTGACAAGGGGTCCCAGTGCTTGCAAGACTGCAGGGAAAGAAGGGATCTGTGGTTCAACATGAGCAGATGGGATAACAAAGAAAAAAGTCATGAATTCCATGTCCTGTGTGCTTAGGTAGTGGGTAATAAAAGCCTCAGACTGTAGGAATAACTTGGCACCTTTTCAAAGAGAGGTTGTGCATAGTTAGGGGTGGGAGTTTGAGAGTGCTGGCAGAGCCACAGGCTGCTCAGGGCCAGGCTGGGGACTTGTCCCTTGTGTCCCTCTCCCTGCACTGACACTTTCCATGGGGCCTTTACAGCAGCAGCCTCGTGACACTAAAGTGAACAATCAGACTTGGCTTTTTGTAACAAATTCTAGGGTTTGAAATCGTACTTAGCTTTCTAGAGCCAATGATATAGAATAGAAATACAAAAATACAATGATTTATGTCCTAGATTTGATCAACCATGTGAGATTCAAGTAACAGTGGGAAAAAAGCTCTAGTTTTATCTTCATGTATAAGAAATACCTGTGAAGAAGAAAATGTACTTTGCTAAAATAAAGGTGCTTCCCATCTAGCAATTAATTATCTATAATAATGATATATTATAATATTATATATTATATATTATATAAATTACTAGAAGAAAAGAGACAAGAAGAAAAGCAAACCCAGCCTCCTGATGTTTTTTGACCTGGCCTTTGATACTTTCTGCATCAAAGTATAATCATTTCTCCAAAAGGGAAAGGTAAAGCAACATTTAAAAAAATGAATCCTTAATTTTCAAGGGCTTCTTTTCTTTTTACCCCCAATGAGGTGTCATGAAATCAGTCTAATTGCTACATTAGATCCAGTTCTTTCCTTTAGGCTGTATCACACTTTGCTTATGGACTTCTCTTTGATTTCGTAAGTACCACTACTTTTGAGATAAAACGATTTTTGCAATTTGAAATTTTTTATCTGGGAAGAAAATAAAAAATTTCACATATTCTTTGCCATGTAAAATAATGATATCACTAGTCTAGCTTACAAATGAAATTATTAACTCTCAGATCTATACAAACTGTATTTATGATTAGAAACACAGCTTATCAGTCCCTCAGGGAAGTATGCTCTATTTCCTTGCAAGAAATTAGTAAGGGGCAGATATTCCTGTTCTTGGAAGTGAATGAACTTGTTCTACACAGTCCTATTTTGCTGAAAGTCTAGGGGAAATGTGTGTTGGGTATTCCAGCTATAGAATTTGAGCCTTTCACATGCAGGAAAGCAGTACAATTAGCACAGCCACACGGGCTGACACCAAGGTTAGGCAAACCTGTNCCTCCAAATATTGTTGGTCATCTTTATAAACAAACAGCTCATTTTTATCAGAAATTGAACATGTCAACATCTTATTTCCCCCAAGGACTTCTGTGCTTTGTGTTTGCTTATTACAAGCATCATATTGAGTTTGGGTGACAACTTCAGGGAGTGTCTGCCAGGCTCAGCTGCTGACAAGGGGTCCCAGTGCTTGCAAGACTGCAGGGAAAGAAGGGATCTGTGGTTCAACATGAGCAGATGGGATAACAAAGAAAAAAGTCATGAATTCCATGTCCTGTGTGCTTAGGTAGTGGGTAATAAAAGCCTCAGACTGTAGGAATAACTTGGCACCTTTTCAAAGAGAGGTTGTGCATAGTTAGGGGTGGGAGTTTGAGAGTGCTGGCAGAGCCACAGGCTGCTCAGGGCCAGGCTGGGGACTTGTCCCTTGTGTCCCTCTCCCTGCACTGACACTTTCCATGGGGCCTTTACAGCAGCAGCCTCGTGACACTAAAGTGAACAATCAGACTTGGCTTTTTGTAACAAATTCTAGGGTTTGAAATCGTACTTAGCTTTCTAGAGCCAATGATATAGAATAGAAATACAAAAATACAATGATTTATGTCCTAGATTTGATCAACCATGTGAGATTCAAGTAACAGTGGGAAAAAAGCTCTAGTTTTATCTTCATGTATAAGAAATACCTGTGAAGAAGAAAATGTACTTTGCTAAAATAAAGGTGCTTCCCATCTAGCAATTAATTATCTATAATAATGATATATTATAATATTATATATTATATATTATATAAATTACTAGAAGAAAAGAGACAAGAAGAAAAGCAAACCCAGCCTCCTGATGTTTTTTGACCTGGCCTTTGATACTTTCTGCATCAAAGTATAATCATTTCTCCAAAAGGGAAAGGTAAAGCAACATTTAAAAAAATGAATCCTTAATTTTCAAGGGCTTCTTTTCTTTTTACCCCCAATGAGGTGTTATGAAATCAGTCTAATTGCTACATTAGATCCAGTTCTTTCCTTTAGGCTGTATCACACTTTGCTTATGGACTTCTCTTTGATTTCGTAAGTACCACTACTTTTGAGATAAAACGATTTTTGCAATTTGAAATTTTTTATCTGGGAAGAAAATAAAAAATTTCACATATTCTTTGCCATGTAAAATAATGATATCACTAGTCTAGCTTACAAATGAAATTATTAACTCTCAGATCTATACAAACTGTATTTATGATTAGAAACACAGCTTATCAGTCCCTCAGGGAAGTATGCTCTATTTCCTTGCAAGAAATTAGTAAGGGGCAGATATTCCTGTTCTTGGAAGTGAATGAACTTGTTCTACACAGTCCTATTTTGCTGAAAGTCTAGGGGAAATGTGTGTTGGGTATTCCAGCTATAGAATTTGAGCCTTTCACATGCAGGAAAGCAGTACAATTAGCACAGCCACACGGGCTGACACCAAGGTTAGGCAAACCTGTTCCCTCCAGGGCAGTGCAGAGCTCCTGCAGCCACGCACGTGTTGCACTGAACCACCACAGCAATCAGCCTGCACACTGCCTTGCACATGGCAAGAGCCTTCTGTTCACCAGCTCTGTGCTTTTCTTGAGAAGTTATTTGAAAAAGAAGTACAACTACTGGTAAAGAGGTTCATATTGGTTACAACTCAGTCAGAATCCTAAAGCATCTCACACTTTTTTAAGGAAAGACTGTAAAATAATGCTGCTAAATGGTGACAAATTCTTCCTACTTGTATATCTACCTGGAAATTTGAAAATGCTTTTAGCCTAAGTGAATAATCTTATCTTTTTAGTGGAGCTACTCGTAAGGAAAGACAATCATCAATGTGAGAACTGCCAAAATGATCTGGCCTGTCGTATCACATGAAATCCAGGAAAGCAAATTTAGCAATTTCTGAAAATGTTTTATTTTCCCCTCTCCAGGGTTCCAGCGAGAATGACTGCTCCTTCCTAATCCACTGCTGAGAAGATTTGCTATTTGCAAGGCATAGTGTTTCATTCACCTATCAGCAAAATTCCCTCCGTGTGTCATTTTGTAACTGGTTGTATTTCTCTTGAGAGAATCACTTTTTTCTTAACATCCCAACATATGTCTCTGCTGGGACTGCTCCACATCTCTTACCTTTGTGAATGCTGCTGGCACGATGATGATGACAAACAGCACCAGGTGTCATCACTTGATTTTAGCAGGTCTGAGATACAGATTCCAGAGATGACCTTCGTGAGCCTTTTGTCCCTTAGTACACTAAATACTTTCCAAAAATAGCCATGATTCCAAAGGAAGAGAAACTGACTGATCATAAACAGTTCACTATGGTTTTCTGAGTAAATTATATTTTAAACAAAAGTAACATACAGTCAGTAATACTGGATTTGCTAAGGTCTATGTCTTTCTTTCACACTACACAGCCAAGTTTGAATGTTGGTACAACCTTATTTTATTTAAAAAAAAAAAAGTTTCTCTATTGTTGATAAGGCTTTATCAGAATTAAAAAAAAAAACTCCATCAATTTATAGAGATATTATGATACTTTGCAAAACGAAAATATCCTACAAAAATCTTCATTCCTTAAAATTATTGTTAACACTTCCACTGACATAGTTCAGCACATAATACGAATATAGTTTCAATTTTTCCACAACAGCAATTTAGGAACCAGTTTGCCAGCAACTTCTTGTACTGCCTAGCAAATGTTCTTTCTCTATGGAAATAGGTTTTTATCATATATAGTGAGGTGAAAGGGCTTCATCAGTTAATTCTGCTAGGTTATGCACACAGTAGCTGAGATCAGAGTAAGAAGAGCTAAGACTTTGGATGTGTTTAGAAAGACAAGAGGAAGCCAAGGTTATCCTGACTTCTAATTTTCCTTTTGCAGAATAGCATTCTGCTGTGTTTTACACTGGACAAGCTCTCCTGCCCCCAAATGTCTGGGTGATTCTGTTAAGAATAGCAATTTGGGTAACAGACTGCACATACTCTCCTTCTTCCTTCTGCCTCAAGTAATCAAAAAATCCACTAATGCAAAGCTCTAGTCACCTGATTGCACTAATGGGATGCTGAAAACAATTTGGTGCAAGATAACAAAAAATGTATATGTGAAATGATGCTTCAGACAGGAAACAAGGCATCTCAGAGGCAGTATTTGACTGGGAAAAAGGTTTAGAAGTATGTAAAAATTAGTTCTAGCAGTATTTACCTATAACAGAGAGAGTGAAATGAATTCAGCTGCATCTATAATGTGAAAGCAGAAAGCACAATGAAGAGCAAACCTGATCACAAGGCAAGGTGGATACTGTGGACTCAGTGCTGTGTACTCAAGTACTGTGGGCTCAGAAGCCCATTCCAGGATTCCTCATTGCCTTCCAGCTGGAAGCTGCCCAAGGCTGGAAACAAGAAACTTCTCATCCCATGCATAATGTAGATTGCTTTGTTACCTGTTTTATTTAATCAGGAACCAAATCAATGTAACCCATGTGACTGGACTGCTATGAGGTCTTGCTTGTTACTACACCTGTATCCCTGCAGAATTTGTCACAAGGAGTTTTGATCCAAACCTTTTCTTTTCTACCACCTTTTTCTAGCCACTATTTCCTAGATGTTTTATTTATTTAGAATACATCTGTCTACGTGACGAATACACATGAACACATTACACTGGGAAATATCTGGCTGCAGAGATAATATGGTAGAAATCTTTGGAAAATGTAGCATTTCTAGTGGTTTTGCTAATGAACCACCCACCAAAGGGGAGTAGCACATCTTAAAGGAAGCAGTCTCTGGAATGCTGAATAACTCAGCACTCAGGAGAACAGCGTTTTGTTTCTTCTGTGCATCTTAACCTCTGCTCTGCAGGGAATATTCTCCAGGACGGCATCTAAAGAAAGTGTATTAGGCTCTATGCTAATCACTTCTGAGCCTTTCAAGTAACTGCTGCTGATTGTATCAAAAATGTGCCAAGAGAAACAAACTGAGAATGCAAAATCCATTTGAATTTTCTTTTGAAGCTACAAGTAAAAACTCCTGGCAGCACCAGTGCTTTCAGCAGTGTAAGATTTTCATACTTCATCCACTTCAAAGTGCAGATGAAGATTATGACCTTATATATTGTATATGCACCTATATTTTATTTATACTGCATCTGTGCAATCAAGAGAAAAGATATTTCCATGACCTTCAACCAGCAAGAAACCTAACAAGAGTATTCAGACCTATTGAAAATTCACAGTTAATTAAAGGTTAAAAGGAACTTGCCAATTAGTATGAAAGATAATTGTTCTCCTTTGGCTACCTGATTATGTTTTCCTTTGAATACAGTGAAGTGTATGTTGTCATGCTGTTGGTAAATGTAATCATAAAGCACTCAAAGTACCTCCTGGCTCTGAAAATACTTAGCCCTAGGAACCAAAATTCTATGTGAAGTTGATAATTATCCTTTCATTATGCATGGGAACATCTTTGTATAGATGTGGGGAAAAATATCAGTAACACAGTAAAGGTAAGCAAGGCTTAGAACCCAAAGAAGTGGGAGCTGTAGTTAGTATCACTTTTATTCCTAAAAACACAAGAGAAAATAGAACACTAAAACTACAGCTGTGAAATGTGAAAGATGAGAAACATCTCGTGATAATTCTAACAATAATTGTGATCTCTTTTCATTTGCTATTCATGTTACCAAGAACAATACACAGTGCTTTAGATTCAGGCTGCAAATAGCATGGAGCTGTTTTGTGTCCTGCCCATTTCGTTTACCAGGTCACAGAACACAAAGAAGTGCTTGCCCTCTCTCTTTCTCTCAAAAACAAAATAAACCAGAAAACACCAAAACACCCCCTGAAATTTCAAGTAAGGAATGAATGAATGTGTTTTGCTGAAACAAGAGCTCAGCCAATAATCCAGTAAATAGAGAAATCACTGTTTTACCTCTAGTTGTGATCATAAGCTAGCTATAAAAGACTTCTATTTTCAGGACTGTGACTTGTTTCAAAATGCATTCGTTTAAATACTCGAGTAAATTTTATTTTAATAATAAGAAATATGTTAATTATTATTATGGTATGTTGTTGACATACCATAGCTTGTTATTTGTGGTATTAGAAAAAAAATACGTATTTATTTCTATCAATAGGTTTATAATTTACCAAACTCTGGCTGTAAAGAGAAATTTCTCTGGTCCTGAATGAACTTTCTCTTACAAAGGCTATCTGATTGTTCTTGTTCTTCTCTCTCAGTTGACTATCTTAAGGTCATTTTACATATTGTCTCTTCCCCAGCATTGCTCCCTTTATATATTAATTTTCTTCAAAATTTCCTTCCCTGTACTGGAGCAACTCTCATGATTACACCAAAACCCACACCAAAACAACCTAGAAGGCTCCTCTGGGTCTAGAATTCTATTTATCCCAGCTACAGTATTTATTCTACCTTGGCCTCCTAATCTTGTCTTCTCTCTTTTCTATTACAGCTTTTTGTGACAGACACTTTTTGTTATCACAATACTGGCCATGCACTGTCAAGCCAATCAGTCAGTCAATCTCCTGACGTGGTTAAATCCGATTCAACTTCTCTGTAATGACAGTTCAAGTTTCAATTCAAGCTTGTAAGATTTCAATGTAAAAATTTGGCAAAGTTTCAGTCTTTTTATAGAATTATTTTAGAAGCGTGTCAAGATCCTGTGGTTAATTCTGAAAAATGACAAGGACACTCTATGATCTCTAGGCATGATGACAAACTTGCTGTGGGTTTCCTCAAATCCGAATGCTGAAGACAACTGAATTTTCTTCCTGACATTTATGAGTCTCTTGGTACTTACGACAATTTTTCAATTTTTGCAACTACACTTCCTGCTATAATGCATATGTATGTATTCCAATAATCTGACAAAGGCATTATGAATTATTTCTCCTCATATTCAAGAAGAACTGGCACTTAGTTTCTGTTGTAAGAAATTGTGAATACTGGCACAAATAACTTCTCAGTTATGTTCATCAGGAGAATCAGCCTGGCATGGAATGAGAATGCAAACAGGACATAAGCTGCAGCAAACAACTTCCACATGCTGTTTTAACCACCACAATATTAACCTGATTTAAATTACCCTCAGATCTCATGCTGTCCTGCACAATGTACTTCCAATCACTACACTAGATTTATTATGGGGTTTTTTGTTTCCAGGACTTTGAAGTTGGCAAGAATTATGCAAAAAGATTTGGAGATAAATTTATTTTTCTTCTTTAGCTGCTTTGTTTATTTTCCACAGAGAAATGGACATTTGGTTTCTCAGTCCTTCATGTGTTGTGAGGACAAAAAGCTATTTGTCTCTAAGCAGGAAAAGCAAGGTACCAGAGCTATTTTTGAACAGTATTTAGGCAATCCACTGGCTGATGTGTCATTACAAGTAACTACAATTTCTTGTTACTGTATTTGTTATTGTATTACTGTCGTGTTACTGTATTACTCCCATTTTAAATGTTTTGTGATGCTCAAGCCTTCCTAAAACTGCTACACTATGTTACATAAATATTACCAAGATAACCAGTTATCATGATAATTTTAAGTTGAGCAAGAAATTCTAGTACAGATTATTCTTCTCACTAACGAGTGATTATGCTAAAAATAAATTTTTGCCTGCTTTCTAATAACACAAAACTGAAATAGTGAAGATTCAAGCTAATCACTTTTTCTTTTAAACAAAGCACATATTGAACCACTGCTCAATGCTGGAGTGGGCTGCCATTACCTTTGAAACCTCTGTCTGAACTGCTTATCAACAGCTTGGCAAATATTCAATACCACAGTCATTTCAGGCTTTTTGCTTTGTTTTGTGTCTGTTGTTTGCTAAACTTTCTTTTTTTCTTCCAATTATCCTATTTTCTAAAAGGAAAACTGTATTCTGTCGTCGTCCTGCCTGCCAGTACGTACCCCTTGCAGAAGACAACGTTTCACTGAGTATCACCTGAGCAGTTCTGTACTAACAGCTTCTTTTGGTTTTACCACTGAAGTACCACCATGATGGTCAACATTCTGGATGTAACAGAGGCTGGGAAAAATTGAAGAGCTGTCAAATAATCTCATTAATTAACTTCCTTTTCATTACAAATGTAAGCGAAAACTTTGTCAATACCAAAGAGGCCTCCAAATTTTCATAAGAAAGGATGGAAAGAAAGTGAAAAGTTTATTACAGGGAGACCTCTTGCCTAAGCCCTTTTTCTTTCCTTCACTGAACTTTTATTCCTTTTCAAATTAAATTCCTGTCCAGAAAAACTGTCAGGGCAAAGCAATCAACTGTTTTCTTTAAATGGCACACCTTAGTATATATTGCAAATTAAAACCAAGCCTGCACTTCCAATTTACACTTTGCTGATGGCTGAGCATTCAGAATAAGTAGAAAGAAAGTGAAAGAGAGCAATGCAAACTTCCAAGAATCAAAGAAATGTGTCCTATTTCCAGCTGACAGAGAGAAAAGAAAGACTCACCTTTACATCATTATCACGTTGAAAAAGAGCAAGAGCTGTTTTGAAATAACAATCAGTTCCTAAGACTTGATTGAAAAATCCTGCAGTGATCTGACCAGTGCAGGGCTCCTGAGGCATCTACACCTGGAGCAAGGTTTGGAGACAGCAGATCCCAAAGACACAGCCCTTCCTTCTGCAACAGAGAACCTTCTAACAAATATTCTGCCTCTGCAGATCATCCACAACACATTGGACTGTGGCTAAAACCAGTCTGCTTAATTCTATACTACATCTGGAGATACTACCTTTTCCCCCCATAATTTATTAATTAAATACATTTTTTTAATGAAAAAAAATCTAATGGCACATGTAAGGTACACATGCTAAACCTATAAGCATCCAGTCATAACACAGCTAAATTTTCTCTAATTATACAAGAAAAAACATTGAGAATTAGAAAGGAGCTCATAAAGACAAGTTCTTGTTTCAGCTGAGCTTACATTATCATTCAGAATTTTAATTTGGACTTGGGGCAGGGTCTGGACATTGTTAAGGCTGCACCAATTTCCTGTGAGTGATTGCAGGGTCCTGTCTGGATTTAGACACAGTGTGGATTCCTGTGTAGGATTTATTTCACTCTGATTATTATATCAGGATGCCAGATGAGAAGACACTTAGCAGTTTTCCAAACAGACATCAAGAACATATTTATTAGGAGGATTAAAAAAAAAATTAAAACCAGAAAATGCTTTTATCAGACTTCAGCTATCAATTTTTTTTAGCATTTTGTTCCAAGAAAAAGTCAAAAATTCAGGAAGTTCCATATGCAGATTTTCAGAATGAGATAATATTATTGTCAAAAGTTATTGTGACTTTAGTAATTTAGCCAAAAGTAGACTAAATATAAAGTTCATAGTCTAAAGTAAGTCTGCTATCTGTAAAAAACTACATAAAATTTTACCAGAATATAGGAATGGAAAAATTAAATCAAGCTGGGAAATTTTGTTTTGCTATTTCTGTTTTTAGAATTTATTTAGGAGAAATAGAAGTCCGAACAGAATTTGCAAATCATACCTACCACAACATTCAATGTTAGTTGGAAAAAAAGAAACTAGCTTTATTGTACTTAAATTTATTTTTAGAGGGAAAGGACCTTCCACCACTTTTTGGTTGAAAAGATTTCAAACCACACTCTAAATTTTAGTTCAGTGAAGGAATTGTCTACAAATACTCCTGTGAGTAACTTTGAAACATGTAACTAGTACTTCACTGTTAGTTCTGTTCCAATGTGTAGATTTTATCAAGTGTCCAGAAAGACAAATGAGTCCCAGGGTTGTTTAAATCAGTGTTTTATTTATTGACAGCCTTTACCAATGTCATCCCTGTGGTATATTTTTTAAGGTTTCTAAGTTTATTTTTAAAGGTTTCTGTCACGTCTGACCATTGTGTTCTGTAACTCATGAAGGCAACAGTAATATTTAATCATCAAGCAGGTTTTCAGCTAACTAATTTATTGAAAAATTATAGCTGAACTTGAAATTCCAAGTTCAAACTGTCAGTAGTACATAATGCTAACGGGGCATGTTACCACTCTCAAGATTTTGATGAAAAAGGATTCCAGCCATACTCCTTATAGATTAATTGTCTTGTTCATCAGACAGAAAATTAGTTCATCGCTGTATTAATCCCAAAAGCAAAGAAGGGGGAAATACATGGCACTTCTGTCACTAATAGTTCTTAAAGTCCCTAGTCTGTGCTGCCTGGGCACAGTGCAGCTCCAGTCCCAGGATGTGTTCTCCTGTCAGATGTGCTTGTGCTTGCCAGACCGGCTGTCACAATAGAATCAGACAGCACTCTTGTTTCCTCGTGCAGAAAAGCCAATCTTCAGTGTTACAGACCATTTGTACACAGTTTTCAAAGACATCTTCTTTAATTGGTTAGTCACTTTCTTGCCACTCAGTTCGTTGGTTAGAAGGTGTTTGTGTCTGCACGTGTCTCTTTACACAGGTGTTTACATATTTTCTTTGTGAATCCCCATGGCAGAATTTGTGGTTTTGCAGGTGCAACCTATTTTTCTTGATAGGAATAGATTGTTATGCAAACTGATTCTCATTCCTCTGATTCTTCCTTATGGGAACTTAACAGCTAGCTGTTAATTCACCTGCACTTAGCTGAAGTAACAGGCCTAAGCCATGATTTATAAGGCCTTACTTTTATAAGGTTTTTACCTATATGCAATGGCTGGCATCAAAAATTACAAAAGATGGAAATGGATTTTAAGCCAGAAGACTTTTCACTTAAAAACCCCTGTGACGACAAGCTTACCGTAAAACAAAATAAAGGTGGTGTCACTAAAAGACACAGGGAATAAAAGAGCAAGAGTCCAATAGCCAGCCCACATTTCTACTCTAATCTACACGTTTGCCCGGCAGCACTGGGAGCCCCGATTGTGCCACTGGAGAAGCTGGTGAGGCTTTGAGCAGTAACCAGGACACTTTAACTCCGTGGTCTGAGAACAGCAGCCTTCCCTAAACGGAATCAGTTCAACATCAGTCACTGTGCAGCTGCTCTGCTCTCTGTCCCAAGCCCACAGAAGCTCAGGCAGCTTGGACTCCTTCCATGAGACTTACACGGAACATTTTCACAGAGGGTACACAAAGGCTTCCATTTCATGTCCCCAGACAGAAGAGATTTTGCCTCTTTCGTACTTCTGTGCCCTTCTACAAGTGCTCACAGGTTTTCTATGGTTGTTTGAGTATAAAGGGGTCTGTTAGCTCAGAAACACCACTTGGGAACAAGAAAGTGTAAGTTCAGCAGCAGAGGAGGAAGAACGAACCTGCCTAAGTAAATTCTGAGAGGTAATTACCTTCTGTGAGAAAACTGTCTGCATAGGAGACACACAGTAAATATCATATATGCTGCTTTATTAAGTCTTGCCACATTATCTCGTCTGCCATTTCAGAAGTAAACTGCAGATACAGGAAATTGTGAAAAGCTGAGGGTAGGACTGGCTGAAAAGCCATACTTAGAGCTTGGTTGGAAAGAGAGATGTGCATGGAGTAGAATTCAGTAGATGAGTGCAAATATCTTCTTCTAGTCGATTGAAAGAACAGAAGGAATTGTTCTTGAAAGCTTTCAGCAAACAGGGAGGAACCACAAATATGTTAAAGGATCAGCTTGTCATACAGAAGACTGACAAACTGCATAAATTATATGAAATATAGTATCTAGTTAAGGAAGTCTAAGATCTCGTAGTTCAGGAGAAAAAAACTGAGCAAATACACAGTGCAGATTTCAAAGGCCAAATTAGACAAATCATTTGTCACATAATTATCACAGATTTAAATAATCTTGTTTTACCACAGGGAGATTGAGGAGACAACTTTTTGATTTCTTTACACCCTTTGCAGTTCAGTTTTCTAAACAGGTACGATATATAAAATGGGGCTATTGTAATTTAGTAACTGTGAAGATTGTTGTAAGAATAAGTTTATGGAAGTGAGGAACAGATAAAAAATTTCCTTTGTAAGATAGGTGAAGAAATGAAAGGTAAAAAAACCAGAGAACAATTTTCAATATTGTGGAAGTTCTTACATGACATGTAATTAAGTGAAAACAGCGGATATGATCCAGAAAGTTGGTGATCTTGTAAAATGTCTGTCCTAGAATGCATTATAACAACATGAATTTCTTGCTAATTTAAACATCCTGCTTTTATCTTAAATAACATCAAATCGCATTTGTGCAGAAATTGTATTTGAGTTTTTAAACTGTGAAAAAAAGCCAAAAAGTCAGTGCGAATTACCAGAAAAAAAATCTTGCAAAATGTAAGGTCCATTCCCCCAGAAGACTTTTCACTTACACACACACACACAAAACCCCAAAAAACCCAAAAAACAAACAAACAAACGAAAAACCCACAAAAACTTATTTAATTTTGTGTTATGGAGGGACAATAATGAATGTGCTTTGACGGGAATAATTCCATTAGAAAGAAAAAGATAGCTTTTGCTGCTCAGCTTGGCAAACGAACTGAACATTCACAATCCCTATTGAGACGGTAAGAAGAATTTCTCCTGATGAGAAGACAACGGCAGTGCTGCCATCTCGGAGCACTGGTGCAAGCTCTGAAGGCAGCAGCAGGGGACAAGGATTTGTCTGCTCCCCTGGAGCCCGGGTTTGTCCACATTCCCTGCGGCTGAGCACAGCGAGCACGGCTCTTCTGGGAGCTGGGGCTTTCCCTCTGCCCTGCTCACAGGGAATTCTTTATATCTGCATTCCTACGCTGCTCAAGGTCTGGCAAACGCTTGTGTGAGCAGCAGAGCTAACGAGGGGTGGTTTCCAAAACCAGCCCCTCCCTGGCAGTGCAGTCTTCTAGCACAGGGGCATTAACACAGGGGTGCTCCAGGGGACGAGCTTAATTTGCACAAATCTTGCTTAATCTTACTGCCTTTGATTTATCTTTTCTTTTTTCTTTTTTTTTTTTTTCCTTTCAAGTGTGCTAGAATTGTTCAGCAATTCAAAATTTACCGGTCACACAGTGATGCCCAGGATATGGATTGAACACATGTACAAGTTTTTCTTTTAAGAAAAAGAGATTAGAAGCTCTTCTTAGGCTGAAATTGCAGGTTTTGTATGAAGAATGAACAAAAAAACAAACAAAACCTCCTCATTTTTTAACCATTTTGTTCACAATAAATTGTTTTGTTCAAATGTATTTGGAGAATGATTAAAATAAACAGAGGCGGAGAAATAAAACAGCAAAGACAAAAAAAGCCAAGGCACGACTTGTGGTATGGAGTATCTCTAACTAAAGGACAAAATTAGGATTAAAAGAACCCCCAGCATTAACAGCAAATACTGTTTAAATGGAGAAGAAAGGAAAATAATAAAGAGAGCTGAGAACAGTCCATCATTGAGGACTGTAACAGCAAAAGTGGAAAAGAAGATTGAAGGTTAAAACAGCACTTAATTAAAACTATTAATTGAAATGGTATATGATTGCACAGGGAACTATTATGTCAACAGCTTGTGCATATTAGATTAAATGCACAAATATTGTGCTTTTCATTTTTTATTTTTTTAATTTAAGTAAGTTCCTAGATATAAAGGAGTCTGGGAAGTGCCATTCCTTCTGCTTTCATTACTTGAAGACAAAAGAAAAGAAAAAACCACATTCTTCTGATCCTTAACCAATCTGAAATGTTGTCAATGGGACATTTTTTAACACTTTTTCAAATTTAGGGAGACTCATATTGAACTTCAACCATTATAATCAAACTGTTCCTTTACTGTGATGGTATTTAAAAAACTGTTAAGTTTTTAAGCTTTCATAATGTCTCTGAGAAGGGCTTCTCTCACTGGTCTCAGAGTCGGTATTTTTGTTAGGAACAAAAAGCTTTCATTGCAGAAGATAAGGGACTCAGTTTGCTGGTATTCATGTGAGCTGCTTCGACTCCATCAAATTTGAGCTCTGTGTATGAAGTTTTTGCTCATAGAAAGGGTTATCCGCACTCACACCAGAACTGTGTGTGATTCAACAGGGGACTGCCAAGAACTGTTTGTCACACGACGTTAAATGGAAGGAACTGAATACAATGGATTAAACAGGAGGGCAAATTGGGCCAGATAGTTCAGGGAAAGGGGTTGAAGGGAATGATGTCCCAAAAAATACTACAGGATCAAATGAGAGAAGCAAAAGAATGAATTTAAAGAGGTAAGGTGGAAACAGAAGATAGTTGAGAAAACTAGGAGATCAAAAGTTAAAAAATCAGCTGCTTAACCAAAAGTTCTAAGGGCAAGGTGATAATAACATTGATAAAATACTGCAGGAACACAAGATTAAGAGTCCACTAACACCTTAAGAACCAGGGGACTGAGTGAAGGTTGTAAATGTGTTCCAAAGCACTCCAACTAATTTAAAGTGTGCACAGAGCAGCCCCTGAAATCACCACTTTCCACTTAAGCCAGCAAACCAGTGGCACACTGGTGGTGTTCCTGAGACTGTCAGGAACACTGAGCAAATCATGCTTTTCAGCTGAATTTCCTCATCTACACTGTGATGCTTATAATTCTTAATTAATTTTTGCAAAGCAGAAAATTGTCTTTATGGATGGTTTTTCTTCTCTGTAGATTTAAGGTAGGAAGGACCCCTAAGTTTATGCAGCACTTTCTTCATTAAAGAATTATCAAGCCTGTTTCTAAGTTGCAAAATATAAACAGAAACATTATAAAAGTATAATAGTATTATAAAAATACTATTATTATTTACAGAATCACAAAAAGGTCAAGGTCAGTGGAGACATCTGGAAATCATCCTTTCCCCATGTCTCTGCTCGAACAGGGTCATCTAGATTAGTCTGAGCAGGACAGTGTCCAGATGGCTTTCGAATATCTCCAAAGACAGGGACTCCATAACCTCTCCAGGCAACCTGTGCTCAGCCACCCTCTGTTTAAAAGGTTTTCCTTCTGTTCAGAGGGCACCTCTTGTGTTTCCATTTCTGTCCATTGCCTCTTACCTTGTTTTGTTCAGCTTGGTGAATGGAATAAAAGACAGGCATGGTCCAATGTCCAAAACTCAAATATGTTCCTTCAAAGAGACAACCTGCTCTCAGTTCCAGCTATTCCATCACATCACTGCCTTCTTGTGTTTCACCTGCACGCAAATTCCCTGTGCAATGCTGCATTAAAACATTGCTTGCTCCTTCAAATGCTGGACTGCTCTGATCAATATCAGGGACAATTGCTGGAATAAGTTCAGTAATCCAGGACAGCAGACAGTCCAAATACTCTAATTTAGACCAGATTTAAGACTGTATCAAAGAATATAAGCTTTTGCTAAACTATATAATTAAGAACTAATAGCTAAAACCTGGAATTAGGTAGAGAAAACCCAAAAAGGGCTCATGAACTGTTGCAGATGGAATCTCTAAGGTGAAGATCCTGATAACCTGGCTGAATTGAGATGCAGCAATGAAGCATTGCCAGACTTTAGAAGCCAATTTGTGAAGTAAACAAATCAACATTAGCAAATGGTGGATCACTGTAATGAGCTTATTTGCTCACCCAGTAACTGAAGGGAGAAATATCTGCTCATCATCTCTTTTATCTGAGCCTGAGCTAATGCCTGTGCAGTCAATGGAATTTTTTCATTGACTTCTAAGATGAAATAAAATCTTTTGAAACAAGAGGAAAAAACTAGTTCCTAGTATTTTCACTATCTGGAATGTTGAAGGAGGATAATATTAAACCAAATAAAACTGATTTGACACTTCTTTCTTGTTGAGAGCAATTTTTGTTCCTCTTAGGACACCCCTATTGTTAGTAAGCTTTTAACTCATTTATCCAAATTGGTTGAGTAGTATAATTTTACTGCAGCTCCTTAAAAATCACTAGCATTTTGCCAGTTCAGCTTCATGGAAATCAGTTGAGTTAAACTGGTAAGAAAGCATTTCAGAGAAGTAGTGGATCAAGTCACTCACCACTCTCAATTTTTGCATCTCTGTTTTTGCTGTTTATATCTTTTGTTTTCTTTGTAGGTTGCCCTTTTTCCCTTCTAAACAATTCTTTTCCATTCTCCCACACTTGATTCTTCCTGATAGCATTTTCTCAAATCTGAGTTCCATTTGGAAATGGAATTTGTTTACTCACTTTCTTGGTTTGCAGCCCAATGGTTCTGCATCAGTTCTGCTCCCACCAAGGAGGCAGGAAGAGGAGTCATATGGTATTTTTACAACCATTTGTTGTCACCTGATGGATGGGTTTTTCTGGTGGGGTGGGGTTTTTTCAACTCTTCTCATCTTTAATGGCAAGACATGTGTATGTTCATGTGCACAGGAGGGTGTGTGTTACAGCCACACCACGCTAATGTGCACAGTAAAGCATCATATGTAGACAGCACATTTCAGAACTACTTGATCAGAGAGTGAGAGAGCTCCCCAGATCATTTGGGAGGACATGAAATTCAGCAGGACTATAATTAGGTTAAGTTCAACAAAACATTTTCATTCCAACGTCCTTCCACAAAAAAGAAAGACTTTTTCCCTGACTGTGCATCTGTGCAAGGATAAGGTATATTAGAGAGATGATCTGAGCTGCTTGGAGCACAGCTGCTGCTAACGGGGTGCCAAGAGTCCATTAACCAACGCCTGTTCTCATAAACTTTCACAACTGTCTATGAGCATGAGAAGTAAGAGAAATAATCTTCTGTGAATCCACCTCTGTGTTTACCAAGAGCACAAAACAGGTAACAGTGGGAAAGAACAGTACAGGACATTTTATAGTTCCTAACGTTGCTTTCTAATACATCAGCATGCCATAACTAGAAATGTATCACTCTCTTGGCTAACTAAAATATTTCTTCACTTTTCACATGGAAAACGGGAATTCACAATTAATTAGAAATATAGAGATATTTACCTTCAGTAATAAATATGAACATTTTACTATTTGAATGTATTGTTACCAGCATTTCTGAAAATATAAGTAATTTAATTGTTTGGAGAAGAGCTAGAATTTTGGACATAAGTCTTTATTTGTCCTTTACCAGTTATTGGGGGGAAAAAAAAAGTAAAAAAAAAAAGTACATTTTTGAAAAGTTGTTAAGTTTTGCAATGAGATTTCAATCTGAGATGGAACAATGAGTTGTACAGGGAGAAAATGGAATTCCTGAATATTAATGATCAAATTAAAAAACTGTGAAGTGCCCCAAGTTGGTTTCGTTTGATGGTTTGGTTTTTCACAAACACACCAGAACTCTGACAAATAGCCAGAACCAAGAGTTGGGACAACACTCTCAGACACAAGGTGAGATTCTTGAGCTGTCCTGTGCAGGGCCAGGAGTTGGACTATGGTGAGCCTAGTGGGGCCCTTCCAACACAGAATATTCTGTGATTCTGGGAAATAGAACTCATTGCAGCTAATGGGGATGCTCACGTGAATGAATTACCCTCCAGGCTGCATCTTTCTCTCAGCAAAATGCTTTTATTAAGAAGAGAGGAAGAAGTGTACATTAACTCTCTGAATTAGATCGATCTCTCGAGCACTATCTTAATACAGAACAAAAGCTTTAAAAACCTTGTATGCCAAGCTTCACAGGCACGGTCACTTAAACAGAAAATCCAGGCTGTGAATTCAAGTGTAAGCAGCAGCTTTACACACTGTCGCTGAGGCAGCTGGTGCCACAAATTGAGGTAAAATGCCAGCTAAGGAAGACCCAGTGAATAATCAGAGGAACAGAAAAACATCCATCTCTACTGCTATCTGAAAAGATGCCTGGAGAACAGACCTTCCTAGCTGGCCTCTCTTTCAACCACTCCAGAGAGCCCCTCTGCCAGAAGAGGAAGGCAAGAACTGTGTAATGAGCCACTGAAACACCGCGACAAAACCACAGACAAGGAGGGAATCTTGGAGCTTATTTCTGAAAGTGGGAGCAAAACGAGGATTTCACCATTTTGTATTTCAGATTCAAGTGGCCCCGATTGCAAAATGTGTGTGGTTGACCTCAATTTTGTGCAGTGCAGATCTGCAGCTCAGGTTTTCACAAAGCTCTCATGCTGTATCTGCCTCTGAATCACACTTCATGGCTTGCTGGCTTTTTCACTAACATATCGTAAGCTCCTTCTTGTCATTGTACAAATACATCAATTTATTTAGGGTCTGTCTTTTAACAGATCAGTGTCTTTTGATCTTCTCCTTCAGCCTTGGCAAAATAACTTCAGTACCACTACTGGGGCTGAAGATTCCTCTTTATATACACTGTGCTTTCCTCTTGTGTTTGAGAGACTGTAGCCTGGTTGAGATTTGAGAAACAATAGCTTTCTACAACCTTTGAAAGTATGATTTATAAAAATACTAAAAGAATAGACTGGTAGCAGAACATTCAAAAGCAAGTGAACACGGTAATCTGTTCACTACAAGAAGTTACTAAATTGGGCATCTATGAACCTGGCAACACTGTGAGGAGTATTCAAATTTCATTGCCCAGGGGATCTCTCACTTTTACACCAGAGCCAAAACAGAAGCCAAACCCTCCACAGAGATGTTCTAATAATGAAACATTAGAAAATGCTGAAATGCTGAACTCTGAAAGGCGTGACAAGCTCCTCTTACATTTACAAAATTCCATTGGTTCAACAGAGGCATTCAAACCCATAAAAAACCAGGCTAATTAAAATATTATTTTTAATATATTGCATATGCTTGATAGTATGAGGTTTATATCCTGGCTAACTCATCTGTGTGTGGAGATGTTCTGTCTGGAGAATAAAGATTTAAATACATTCAGGAAAGCAACTGTGCTTACTTGTCTTGGTGAAAAAGAGATACACTTTGTGATGGTAAGTACTTATTTAAATGTCCTTCTGAAGTCTGAGAGCTTAGGAATTCAGAAGTCTTATAAAGAAGGATGATATAGATGAAAATCAAATAAAATAGAACAGGGTAGGGTATGTGAAAAGACAAAAAACCACTGCAAAAATCTCTAAGAAACCTCTTAACAACAGAAGGCTGGATAGCTCCATCTCAGAAAAGGATTTATCTTGAATTTTTTGTTATATCAAAACATGTTCAGTGAAACCAAGTGAAAGGAGAGGGAATATCAGCCTTGTCAACTATCAATGTAGGATGTAAGCACTGAGCAATTAAAGACCTGCAATACCTTTCATAAAGATCAAGCAGACCATGCTTTTCTTTAAACAGAAATAATTACACTGCTCATTCATTAACTTCTTCATAAATCCTATTAATTTTGAACTACTATATATCCTGGAAATGCAGTTGAGGCTAAATGAACCTCATTACACAGTGTCCATGAAAATGATAATAGGGCTAAGGATAGGAAGTGCAGATCATAATAATTAATTGCTCATCTTTCAACTTCACAAACTCTAAATCAACAGTTCTATTTTTTTTAAAAAATATTTTGTTTGCTGGAGGTATTTTAATACAGTCCACTTTCATTGGTGGTAGTTTCTTTTTAATGCAATTCTTTTAATGGTGAGGAGATAAACAGGGAGTGATTTTTATCTATGGTTTTGATAAATGAATGTCTCAGCAAAATTTTACAGCTAAAAAGGTTATTTACTTAAGAGAGATTTTCTGTATGTGGAAAGGTCAGATTTTTTTTAGATTGCTGTGAAATTGCTTCTGCCTTTTAGGAAATCTTCTAAGACGGCTCCTCTCCTTGTAGTGTTGACAAGGACACAGGAAGGATGTGGCCCAAAGAAATCAAATGAACAGCATAAAACCCTAGCTGGAATCTACTGCTGCCCAGTTTGTGGGGTTTGAAATTCTGTCAAAATGTTGAACAAAACAAGAAGAGAGAGAGGATTTCTGAACAAAAATCAATAACCAAGTCTTTTGAACTGTCCATGTACAAAGTTCTAATGAAAATGTCCTTGAGGGAAGTTTTAATAGTGGACTTTGAGATCAGCTCCTCCATTGCCCTGATAGCGTTGTAGAGCATTTGAAGTTTTCAAAGGTACCAGTGCACAAAAGTTTGGCTCATACAGCTGAGGCTGGGGATGCCACTGAGGGATCTCAGAAACAGCAGTTTGCCACTGAAGACTGTACAGAATTCTGTCTGTGTTATTTGCACTGTGTCAGGTTTAGCTGGAGGGTACAATTTACTTCAAGGGAGTTTGTAAGACTTTAAATAGCATCTCTCCATGTACAAACTAATAAGTGATCAGATGCACAGCGCACTACAAAAAGTGCTCTGGTCCAGCTAAAGGGATTTTACTTAATATACTGTAAATACAGGAAACTTTTATATAAATACAATTTATAAAATGTTAAATAAGGTTTGGATATAATATCCCATTAAGTGGGATTACATTTCTTTGTATCTGTGTGAACCTGATAAAAAATGCAAAACGTTCAGTACAGCATCAAGGTCATTCTGGGAGAACTGCCACACACATTAAACAGAGGTTAAAATGGTTGGTAAGTGAGGGTTGTACAGTAATTGCACTGCTGTTCCCCTAAAATACAAAATATGGACATTTACTGTCCCTTTGGAGCATTTTTCCCCCCAGTGCCATTGAGAATTCATATGCATTTACACTCAGTTATAGTTAGTGTTATTAGAAGAAAATCTTTTTGGTATTAACATATAAGATATCTGGCACAAGCACGGGAAATGTTTCAATTATTGGAAGATGTTAATTAAAAAAAATATCCAAATGATAATTTTTATTTTCATTATATGATGTTTTTCTATATAACCTATGTATCATAATAAAGACGTATCACAAAGTCAGCCTAGAGATTTCCACAGAGACAGAAAAGCAGCATTTTGAAATTACTTTTGCTTAATGAAATGGAGCCTCTGTCACTTTAATTTTACAACTGTGTTTTATAAAACTGATTCTTACAACTTTTTTTTTAACTTCCGAGCATTCAATTTATTTCACCAGAATTCACCCTGCAGTTCAGTAAACATCCTGCAAACATTCAGCCCGTGCTGCTGCCCCTGAAACCAGAGCCAAAGAGCCACTGCTGGTCAAGGTGAGGGGGTCATCACTCCTGCCCTGGTCAGCAGGAAACTCAGAGCAAACAATCGCCCTGGGCTTTAGATCACCTGGGCATCCTCAACAGACACAACACAGGCATGAACTACCCAGACTTCCCTCAAGTCTGTTTGCAGTGATGCACCTCACCCCTTAAACCCACCAAGATTCAGCAATTTAGTCCAAAGCACTTTGCTTTCCCTTCTTATGTGCAGCCACTGATTCGGTGATTACCAAGCAACTGCGATTTTGCAGCCACTGCTGCACAAAGACTTTTCCACTCTCAGATTCTTCCATGTATTCAGGTATTAATTATGGCAATACAAAGACTGATGAAGATACCACACGTTCTCATCATTCAAAATACACAGAGAACTGTGATGGTAAGATATTTTCTCACTGCATTGATATGCAGCCTCAACATGATGGCATTAATACAAAACAGGAACCGTTAAAGCAAATCCAGTAGTTAGAATCAGGAGCAAGGAAGTATAGTAATAACTAGAAAGAAGCATATGGAGAGTTAGTGAAACAAATTGTTGTATGTAATTGTGAATGGTTTAATTTATGGGCAGCATATCTATAAATACTAGAAGGTGAAGAGAGATGAGAGTTCACAGCTATCCTATTATGTGTAATTGAAAAATATCATCATGAAATCACACACTGCTTAAAAGTTTCAAGATCACAATTTAATGTTCATCCCTAGCGTGTGAATAATTCCTGAATGAACATGAACTGAGTGCTTAGAGAACTCTCAAATACGGTGACTTTCACTCTGGAGTTCTGTTAATGACATTTTTTTTCACTCCATAATGGAGAGGAAGCGTAATTCACTGAGCTATTTCGTCTTCTATAAAGCACTTGAGTCAATTCTATATCTGACTGAACAGAGAGATGCCAAAGAATTAATCATCACCTGCCTCCCAGTGAAAACTGCAAAGGCCAGTTTCCCTTGTTGTGAGGATTCACTTAGCCCTAATTGAAGCAGCACTTAAATATCACAATAGAACCATTCACTCTAAGAATTCTCAGCCATTTCCATCCTCCTCCTGCCATTCTTCGTCCCCATTAAACTGTTTCCTACTTCCAATGCAAATAACTCCATAAAGGTTGTCATGGATTTTCATTGCTGTAGGAATACATATGGATGGAATGCAACTGGTGCAGGAGATCAGGAGAGAAAATGAGATTTTTGTCATTCACTGTGTAAATGTGCTTTTGAAACAATATGCATGAGCATTAATTATTAACATGGACAAAAAGGACAAAATAGCTCTTTTTTCAAAATGTTTCTGATATTAAAATAATATGTGGAACAACAGACTTTTTGAAAATATAGCTTAGGGCCACTAAAAATGAGATGATCACATAGAACTTAAAATAAGTAGGCTTAGAAAATCTTGAATAGAAAACAAAAGATTCTAGAAGAGCAGTGAGATTTCATCTGACGCAAATTCCACTCATGTACAACAAAATCACAGCAATTTGAGTAGATTCATCTCTGCAGGAAGGTTTCATGTAAGCAGGATCTGGCTTTGGGAAGTGCCCTGGACAGGAGACCTCTGGTTGTCAATGACCATGTACCCATGCTCAGCAGAGAACTGATTCATGTCTGTGGTGGACTATTTCCTACTAAAAAATCAATTAATTGGCACAGATTTAAAGGGCACAAAGTGTCCAAATCGGAGATGACTGTTCATACTGATGACATCTTTCAACTGAGGGGCTTGAGAGCATTGAAAAGGGAAGTCTAAACAAGAAGAAAATGTCCTGATTTTCTTTCCATTTGCCTAGATTTTTAGTTTCTCCCTAAACTAGACAGACACCTAGAAACACAAACAAAAAAATGAGGTTTTGATAGCCATTAGTGAAATCTGTTCTTGGTGACAACTGCTGGATTATATGATTCCTGTTTTAAATAAATTTTAAAATTTGGACTGATCTCACATTAATTATCACTGCACTTAAAAGATTGTTTCAACATCCAAGTGAGGCAAAATGATTCTTTTTTCAGTGCATTCTAGTCTGACTTCCCCAATCACAGCAGACTGAATTGTATTTTTGTGAGCCTCTTCAACAGACAACCAAATAAATAGCTTTTTCCCTCCTGAATGGTTTGCTGTTTGCTTAAGCAAAAATCCAATTTCTGGAGAAGACTCCACAAGGGCTAAATTCCCTGCCATTTACAAGTGTCCCATTAGAGTAGCTTTCTATATGGAAATAACAGTCCAAGAGAAGGAGAGAAGGAGTAGGTCTGAGGTCCACTCTTCCCGATGTGTTTTATTATTTCTTTTTCATTTGAAGAGTAGAGCTGTGCTCCCATGAGAAAGAGAGAGTAATATTGGAATACAAATGTCTCAAGTAAATGGAGCTTCTTTAAAAGTAAAATCTTCTCTCTGGCTTTTTTACTGTGTTCCCCCCTCTATGTATCAAGGACAAGGGGAGACCTGACAGCTTCAGACTCAAGCTGTCGTTTGTTGAGAGGTTTTTAATTAGAAATTCAAAGAAAAAACTCCTACTGGGGCAGCATATATTAGAGATGTTGGGATTTGGGCTTGATTACTGTTTTCTTAAGTAGAAGTTCTCATTTGAAAACAACTGCAATTAGAAGGATGGGGTGAACAAGACCCTGTGCATCCAGTGGCAGTGAGAATTATCAGTTGCTACTCTAACCACATCTCAAAGGGAGGAAAGGTAAAACAAAAGCTCTTAATGAAAGTTCACAGAAGGGCATTTAATTTAGATCTAATAGGACAGACATTCCAAATCTGCAGAATTAGAATTGATTATTGAAAGGAAGTTCACTGAAATCTAACAGCCATATAATGAACTCTGACATTCATCTACTTTACAAGTGATAGTCACAAAACATCTTGTACCAGGTGGCACCTCTGTATTTCACAGTGGTTCATTTACGAAAGCTGCTTTTCAATGAATTGTCTTTACTTCAGGATTGTAATTATCATAATAATAAGAGTCTGGAGTTCACAGGGGTTTCTCCTGTACTGACAGGACATTGCTGGGTCACTGGATTGTTCCTGGTAATGGCAAGCAGTGTTTGAGAGAGAAGCCAGGCAGGAACCTCAGCCCCTGTGCTGGTCACTCTGACGCTCAGATCTGGGGGCTCAGGACTCACACACCTCCCTGGGGGCTTCCACAGCACTGACACTGCCCTGCCTCAGGGCCCCACCAGGACACTCTGTTTGCATCCAGAATTTTGATACACGTGAGAGCATTTATATTCTGCAGCAGGCAAAGGGCACGTAGGAACCTGGCTGGTTCCTCATCTCTGATCTCCCGAGTGCTGCTTTTGTCTGGGGATATTTTGCAGTAAAATACTGGCCATAAACTCACTAAGCTCACAGATTCAAACCCTTAGCTGTAGTGATTGAAGTTCTTTCATTTTGGCCACTAATTACTAATAGCATTTATAAAAATTGGTTTGAATTTGAGAATTCATCACCTTACCTGTCTTCTGAAAAGGAGTTATGTGCATATACTCTATGCATATTTAACTTACAGAGCTTAAATATGTATTTAAAGTGTACTCAGAACTGTCTCCTTGAACAAACAGAGAATAGGAGGCCTTTGAGGAAGAGTAGGAAAGTGGCACACATAACACCCAAGTAAAAAAGGAATGGAAATCACTAAAGCATTAAATTTACACAAGACATTGGATTACATAAGATGACCAGGGTTCATAGTTGACACAAAAATAAATCCTGGTTTTTCTCACTTTTTTACACAGCATCAAAATAAGAGCATGACATGAGAAGTTACTGGGAGATTTATTTTGTGTAAGACAAAGCTCCTAGAAACCCATAGTCCCATTTGCTTAGAACAAGTCACCTCAAAATACTTCTGAATGAGAACTTACTTTTTATCCAAAAGCCACTGCAGAAGTGGCCCTCTGCAGAGCACTGCTTCTGTTTTGACCAAGGCCAGAATGTGTGGAGCTTGTGTCTCTTTTTTTCACTCATTTATGCACATTTTTGGTGCATTTAAGTGCTTTATTATGGTGAGAACATCATTTGGTAGAAAGCAATAAGCAGACTTTTTGGAACGTAAGCTACTAGTGAGGTTTAAAGGTTTGGTTCAAATTTCTGGAAGGTCAGTTTGAGATACCTTCCCTTGTTAAGCTGTTTCCTACATGTGTTCCTTTGCCTTATCTTATTAATGTACTATTTTTCCTTTATAATTTCATTTGTTGCCTTCTACAGCAGTTCAAATGTGTCTGCCTTAACATATTTATGCATCATCTACAAAACACATTTATGAACATAATAAACCACTTTTGGACCTTTGAGACTGAAAAATCAGTAAAATATGTTGAGATGTGATATTTTTTTATCTTAATACTAGAACTTATTTCCCTGGCAGTGCAGAGAGTAATTTGTTTATTTTAATTAATGCCAATAAACAAGAATCCTTCCCAGGAAGGTTTGTAAGCCTTCCCTCACAAGAACAGGGCCCTGGTTCTCTAGAAGAAACATGCATGCAGGCATTTCACCTCTGAATCACTTCTTTACTATTTAGAAGAATACAGAGCATAAGTAACTTTTAATAAGAAAATATTAATATTATGTTTTTATTCTATTTCCTAACGAAATTTAGACTTTAATGATTTTAATGTAAAAGTTTTATATTAAACTTTAAAGTGAATGTAGTAAAAAAATTACCCGTGCTTAGAGGCATTACAAATCTCTGTAAAATTCTCAAAGTTGAGCCCAAGGCAATACTTATAAACAAGGAATTGTGCTAAACTCAGTCAAATAACCTATCATGGTCTTGCCTTAAATGTGAAATTATATATTTTTGGATTCTATAATTTCCATACAGTTTCTTGATTTTGTTTAGGAGATTACTGTTTTGCATTTATAGAAGCTTTACTATCTCAGAATATCTTTAAATATCTCTTCTGATGTTTGGAGAAAAACAATTAAAAGCATTACAAATCCTAAAAATTTATAGATCTTCACATGAATTATCATTAAGAAAAATTATCTAAATGACCTGTAAAGAAAAATTTCCAACTCTGATGAACTTGGTGCTAAACATTTTTTACATACCTAACGAACTGATGTTAAAGTTGCTGCATATCTTATATGCCTCAGAGGTATCACTGTTCAGTTTGAGTTTAAATTGCCTTTGGATGTCAGCAAGTGTTGTATCAGACTGTTGTAGTCTCAAAAACAAGCGAGTTCATTTTTGAGAAATACCAACAACTCCTGGCAACAGTGACTATCTAGGATTGGATATGTGCTGCATTGCCCTCATTCTTAGCTCCATTAATTCCCAGTACCTGAAACATTACATTTCAAAGCTTTTTTAGGGTACGAGGAGGGAATTCTGTCTTTAAAAATTAGCCTTGTGTTGAATTGTTAAAAAACCAGTTGAGTCCAATGTGTGTTGCTTGTTCAATACGTGTATCTGACTTCAGGTAAACTCTAAATATCAGCATGATCAATGCCTAGGCCAAGTTCAAAACACTTTGGCCCTGAACAATCATGATTGACAAAATTGCCCATGTTTGTGAATGTTTTATTTCTGCCTATAGGTTATTTTTTTAAATGCATGAATCAAAATAGCTGTACTGAAATGGGAATAACTATATTACATGAATATAATTGTGTTCAAGGGCAATTCCTACTATCTTCTATATTTTTCTTAATATGTATATTTTCTATATATTTCCTACTATTCCTACTATATTCCTACAATTCCTGAAGAATTCTTTGTTTCAAATAAGTGAGAGAGATTAAGAGAAAAAAACCACACACAAAAAAAACCCAACAAACCAAAGCCATAAACAAAAACTCCTGCAAACAAACAAACATACAAACAAGAGCCCCCTCCCTCTCACAACGAATCATAGATATTATCTATTTCTGAATTGATTCATGCAGAGCATCTTGGTCAAATTGTCAGGAATTAAGACCTTTAAGATAATAGCATTTAAAAATCATGTCCTAAATATGTATGTATATGCCTAAATGTACCCCACAGTGAAATTTACTATTATCAGAAGGTGAACCCAGCATATCTGACAAAGGATGTTGGTTTGGGGATTTTTTAATCTAATTTTCCTTGGCTGATTAATGAAGAACTTTTGAAACAATTTAATCTATCCAGGGATGTGACTGTTAGTTTATATTATTCCAGGCTGATTACAGAAGAAGTTCTAAAGCAGTTGAATTTGTTCAGGGGCGTTAAACAAATATGTCAACATTCATTTTACATTTGTGTCTACCACAGCCAAATGAGAAAATGCTAGAAATAGATTGCAGTGCTCTGTTTGCTCAAGGAAAAAAAAGTCAATATGCTTCATCTTTTATAGAAGACACAAACTCCTTTGTAAGATGAATGCTTTTCAGATTGAGCATTTCAGTAGCTTTACTGTGCAGATTATGGTCTGGCATTCTGCCATATAATGATATATAACCTTATAGCTCACTATTATGCAAATAACAATTTGGCTGGGAGGACTGAGTGCTTAGATTTTCTCTAAGGACTATCATATATTTCAAACTTCTAACACCAAATTATATTTGACATTTAATTTGAACTCAATTTATACAGAAAAATAATTTTAGAAACCCTCTTGTGTAAATTTCTAATAAGTGTTACATTTTAATTTTTCCTTTTTTTCATATGTAGATATATATATATGCAGAGGAGGTTTAATATGGATTGACAGGGAATGCATCATTATATAGTACACCATATATGGAACTGTATTCTAGGCCAAGATCTCCCAGTACAAAGTAAAATATATGTGGAAAACAACAGTAAAACTGTTAAAATTCATACATACATCTGCTATTAATTAATTCTTACAAAATAAGACTGACAGGTACATGTGCATTAAACCGTGTTGTACAGGGAATTAATCATGGAGAATGGAGGATGAAATATAATGAAGTTCAGGAGCTGGTAATTAATCTGGGAAAGGTCAGTTCTAACCTGCACTGCTCCTTCCACCTCTCTCAGATTTACCTGGTGGGGATGGTACAACACCCACGGGAGACAACATTTCATCTCCACCCCAGCCCCACCAAGGACACCACGACTGACTTTGGCAGAGTTTCTTCCTTACCAGGGGCTCAGGCTCTCAGTCCAGAAGCTGCTCTGACAGCACCTGTGAGTATTTGCAACCTGACAATTCACAGGCACTAAATCTGTCCTATACTTTTCCCATCCTTATATGTCCATATATTGTGAAGGACTAGATTACTTACTCAGAAGTATTTATTTCTACTTTTCTGGTGCTTTGCCTCATCTTCATTTGACTATCTTACACTTAAATATTTGTTAAGAGCTTTTGTTACTTTGAATGAGCACAGTCAAAGGTCCATCACATCAAGTCACAATCTGAGGTTCTAGGTTGTTTGATACTGCCCTTACTTAAGTTTCTGTTAATAAAAATACAGAAAGAAACAACATAGGGAACAGATTTCCAGTGCTACTTAAAAAGTGCATGGCTTCTCAAATAAAAGTGGAATGTCTTTAAAGTCTTCATGACTTTCACAGCAGAGCTTACATCTAGAAAACTGAAAAAAAACCTCCAGCCAATGAAATTTAAAAAACAAAAACAAAACAAACAAAAAAACCCCAAACCCACAAAATTTGTGTAATTGAGAAGTTTCCTGTTGCTCCATATCTCTGACAGGTCAAAATTAGTCACATTTTGATAATTTTCATACCTTTAGGAATGATGGGTGTCCCTTTAATGAGTATTAGCAGGGTTGGAACTTGGGCCGGGGATCGTGGTTGAGTCTCTCTTTATAATTTAATGGATGGTGATTTGGGTATGGGTTTTTCCAAAGTTTTATTTCAGGACACATCCCTGAGCACAGCGTGTACAGTCCTGTAAAAAGCCCTGTGCTTAAAGGCAGGACTCTGTCCAATACCATGTCCACAAATGACTGCCTGAGATGGAGGATGATGTCACCATCAGAACCAGGTGGGAGAAGATAACAATAAGTTGAGGCAGAGGATTAGAATGGTTCTAACTACTGGAGGATAAATGGTACATTGCTAACACCATGACCAGTAATCTTGGAGATTTAATGCACAAAGAGAACGAGTACCCAAGGACCTTGAAACTCCTGCATGACATCAAATCTCAAATTGTTTGTTTGTTCAAAAGTCTTATATATCTTTGCACAGGAAACAAAAACCCAGCTTAAGGTGTCTCCATAATCATTTCTCCCTCACTCTTTGATGTCAATATTTGTTTCCATGCAGTAATGATCCCCAAACGTCAGCAGCAGCAGTGAAAACTGTGGCATGAGGGAAACACTATCTCCAACTCCAGCAATATTGAACAGCAAGTGATCCTGCTTGGTCATGACAGGCTGTCACTGTTCACTTTCCCTCAGGCATGTCAGTCACAGGGTCTCTCTTCCACGTTTCTCAAATCCCCCTATCATGCATTCTTTCATCTCTTCTATCTTGAGAGGCATTTTTCTGCCAGGCTGTGCAAAGGGATCAGCAATTTTTGAAAGGACCTCCACGTTTGATGCACACCAGTAAAGTCTTGGAAAGAATAACAGGAAAAGGTTTTTCAACACTTCCCAATGGATGGTGTACTAACAGGAAATGGTCAATGGAAATGCATTTAAAAAGAACTGATTTAAAAAACAAGCACCCAAACAAACAAACAAAAGAACTGCAATTTCCCTGAATTGCGGGAAGGCTTCCATTATGTAAGCACTGAATTTGAAGTAAAGTGAAGGTATAAAAGAAATCCCAAGACAAGAATACTCCTGTAGTCTGTGGGTGTTTGGGGGAAAGGTGGTCTTGGACTGTTATGAGAATCTCTGTGGTAATGAAAGACTTTAAACACTGTGAATGCCTATTTGACAATGGCAGCCTCGCCCATGCAAATGTAGCTAAGGAGTTATCATGGACTGTGTTATCAAATTAATTTCTCAGAATTTTATCCTGTGGCAAAAAATTCACTCCTAGGAGACTCCTGTCATTCCAAACCTTCGCCTAAAGGTAAACTTTCTCTTGGTAGCTTGCTCTAGGGCAATTGGTCATACTTAGATTGGGATGGTGCAAGAAGCACAAATCCCTGTGTCCAATCTTTTTATTTTCTTATTTTCTTTTATTACTAGGTCCTGTAATACAACTCTGATCAAAATTACTAGCTTAATCTTGCAAATCAAAATTAATCTTCCATAAATCTTGACCTAATAACATGCTGAGCAGGTAGAACTAAAAGTGGCTCAAAGACTTTTCAGTTCATCTACACTGAGATCCACTGTTCCAATGCAAATAAAAGTATCCAAATAATGCACAGTGAAACTATAGAAAAATCGTGCTTCTGGAAGTTTGAATCAAAGAGGGAAAATGAAACAGAAGTTGTATCTTCTTTTCTGAGGAAAAATACCTTCTTTTTACTCTTTTGAAAATCCTTTCATAAAAATGGTTTCAAGCAACTTCAGTTTTAAGTAATTTAAAACTGACTTGTGCCTACAGTTAAAGAAAAAAGAAATCCCTATCAAAGAGTTCAGCAGCATGCCATGAGTTTAGGAGAAATTATGATGATCACAATCCATAAAATAGACCATGAGACTTTGTCTAGCTTTAAAAAATGATCCTGAAAGGGATCTAGCCAGGCAACACACAGTTAAGATGATTAGTCCATGCAGCATTTTATTTAGTGAGATTTCTTGTCTTGCCCAAGCCAGATAATTAAAGATAGCTAAATCTGCATTAATTATAGTCATATCTGCTGTGTACACATACTCAAGCTCAGTTTGAAGAAGGGTAGAAAAATCCACAGCACAAGTTTGTGTGTATTTTATCATATAATATCATCAAATAAATGGTGCAGATGGCTTGATTTCTTTTTTCTATTAAAAAAACCTCCAGGAATTATCATACCTAGAATACAAACCTTAATTTCCTTAATCTAGGGCAAACAACAGTGTGCAGTGATTGACCCATCATATTCTTTATATAAACAAAAAGCATTTTCTCCTCTAGGAAATACTGACAGAAAAGAAATGTAGATGAATCAAATGATGCTGTTCCAACCTTAACTCAAAATACTGCATTGGAGGATTATCCCACCATTAGAACTATGAAAATAATTTACAGTGAATAATTTCCTCAATAATTTTTCTTATTCTACTCACACAGTGTCTGTGAGAAGACTGCAGCTTGCATAAGTTGAGTAATTTTTAACTTTTCTTCAGTTATTTAGGGCAAAGACTTGGAATAATCCAACTGCTGTTATGTTAGTTAGTTAGTTAGTTAGTTAGTTAGTTAGTTAGTTAGTTAGTTAGTTAGTTAGTTAGTTAGTTATGTTTAAGCTTTGACTTGTGACAGTATTCAACAGGAGGCATTCAAGTACTGGATGAGCATAAGCCAAGCAGAACACTTTGTGAATGCAGTTATTTTAAATGTTCCTACTCTGCATAAGAACCCTTCTTTTTCCCACCCAGAACATCCTCTCTAGCAGGGAAAGCCATCAAAACTAGGCAGAGCAAGGTAAGGTAAATATCAAATGTCTTCCCTATTGTGTCTTGCCTGTACATGCTGTTTCTTTTCCCCTGAACATCTGAAAAAAGCACAATATTATCTGAGAATTCTGCTATGGAAACAGACCTATATACACAGAAATAACACTAAATCAGAAACAACAGCTAAACAAGGGGTACTGAAGACAGTATCATGGTCTGAGAAAGAAAGAAAGATGATAAGAAAATTAGTTATATAAATAGGGAAACAAATCCAAACCATTTTTTTAATGCTATGAAGTTAGTTGATAAAAAGTGCTGACATCGCTGTAACCTATGGGGTGGCTGGATGCACAGAGAGGATACTGTGCTTTTAATTACTCAATATTAACTAAAAACTCAGATTCAAATGATGAATTATGTTTAGCATGCAGTCAGCAAAAATACTGCTAAGAACTGTTATTTAAGCAATTAATGATATTAGTTTAAAAATCTGCAATTTTATGCACAATGTAACAATGGACTCTCAAGAGTTCATGCAGGAATCCATTCTAGGGAATTTTTTTTGTGCATATCTGTTTGTTGACAGTCCAGACAAAAAGCACACAAAGATAGAAATCCTGCCATGTTGCAAATCAAATTGAACACATATAAACTCAGAATCAAAATTCCAATTAAAATAAACCACAAATCCTTAGTATTTCTACTTGTATTGTTTTCTGTGATGAAAACTTGCTTACCAAAACAGCCAGAAATTTTGACAGACCACTAATTCATAAGAACACATCTTACTTTATAAAATATGTGACACTGTTGGGAATATATTATGAAAATGATCTTGAAGGAACAAGATGCTCTGAGCTCAATTACAGAAATCATAAAATACAGACCTTGCTGATATCTAAAGAGAAACTCAGGACAGAACTGTACACCTCATATTCAGGACTCAACTTCAGGACATACAGAACTAAAACGATTATGTTCTAACCTAAAAATGGGCAATATTTATGGAAGTAATTATAGTAGTAGAATTTAGTATTCATATGCTTTTTTGATATGCAAATACTTAGAAAGAATATCAGCAAAATCAGCTGACAACCTTGTCCAATACTTTGCAACGTGACTTCAGTGTTTGTGTTAGTTAAGCACAGTCTGTAGATCAAAAATGTACAAATATTCGATCTAGTCCAGTGACTCACTTGGTATAATGAGATAGTAATGTTTTAATGTGATTACATCAGGACTGGTGCTAAGCCTATCTACAGCATATTTTCTAATCCTAGAACCACAACAGGATTTCACAAACTTAATTTTCACTACAAATGATCTAAAACTATCCATTACATTTCAAAATCCTGAGACCATGGTATGCCATATAATCCATGTTTTTAACACAGCAAACCACAAAGGCTGCAAGTGGAATGACACTGAACTGAGCATAAAATAGATATCAGAAAGCCACAGGATGGAGAAAAGTTACTTTTACTTCTTTGTAAAGTATTTGCTCTTTTTCAGGCAAGGGGTTTGAAAAGTCAGAACTGTTGATCAGTTCTATAAATGTGCAGAACAGGTGATTATGATTCCATGGAATCACACACCTTCTCACCTATTCCTATACCAGTTCTCCTCATGGAGATGAAAAAGTATTTCTATATTGAGCCAAATGTCTTGGGACTTGATCACTACATAGGGTAACATTGTAATGTCAATTTTTTCTACTGAAGACCTTTATTTATTCACTCCTAAACAGTGAAATCATCAGTCATGCTGTTCCGTGGATCTCACAAGGGTGCTTCCAAAAAGCATGGTATGCAAATTTTTACCTCTACATAAACAAAAACAACACAGCAAGACTTATATATTCTCCTTTCTGAGACACATTCACGCGCTTGTGATTGCTCTGTTCGTGCTGTAGGGGGATGAATCTCAAAAAGGCAAGTGACTCACCTTCCACTTGTGTTTCATGGCCCAACAGCTGTGCTGCTACAGCAAACTTAAAAGCAAGTGTGACCTCTCCAAGAGCTGCTAATACAACATATCTAACTGGTCACTTGGTCAGGCACTCAATAAAAACAATCACATTTCTTCACAATCAACAGAGCGACATGTCATATAAAGAGAAGAAAGAAAAGAGGGCGGTGAGTTGTTTGCCTTCTGGGCACGAGGTTTATCCCAAGACACTTAAAGGAATCCGTTAAATCAATTTAGCAGCCTTTCAGTATCACCAGAATGTGCTTCTCTGGTAGAAAGCAAGAGAACCAGCAGAGTGCCTAGAAGAACATATTCTGTGCTTTGTCAGACGTAGCTTCAGCATAAAGAGTTAAATTTCTTATTTCCACATGTCTTTTGCAGATGTTTATAACAAGGAACTACTATTTTCCTCCAAAATTTTCTTCTCCCGCAGCTGTTCGGACCAAATCTGCATTAGCTCATAGAATGACAAAGGGCTTCAGTTACTCAATCAGTTACTTATAATGTTGCAATATGCTCAACTAAGTTTCTCTTCTCTGTGTTTAACTATCACACAGAGATATAGACCACTCATTCCTGCTGCATAAATGCTTTTAGGAAACATACCAAGACAGTAATAACATCCCTCTTTTGCTAAATCAATGTTCACTAATCTCTACATGATCTAAGACTCCACAAAGAATACAGACCAGAAAAGCAGGCAGAACAACCTCAGATAAAACCCACAACCCCCTAAAATAAAAATAAATAAGCAAATAAATAAATAAGAAAAAAAACCCCCACAACTCCCCCCAAAAAACAAAAAAAGCCCAACCCAAACCCCAAAGCCCAAAACCAGCTAACAATGCAGAACCATTGATGTTTTCATGGGGCCATAAAATGGGCAGGGTACTTATAAGGGCCCAATAACTCCCCAAGGATTTCTGAAATCTAAAAGGACTCCAGTGTTAAATTGGCAGGTTTCAGACAGATTGATGAGCTTTTAAACTATTTTACAAGGCATTTCTGTGCAAGAATGAACCCTGAGGAAATATCCATCATCTCTGATCCTTGGAAGGATTTCTTCAGTCTGATGATGCTCTTTGTGATGAGAACAGACATTTTGGAAGTAGAGAAGTCACACAAAGTTGCAGAGCTCAGAAGGAGAGAGGAACAGATGGTTTCACTAATGAGTTTTCTAAAATACACCCCTTGTCCTTGGTGGACGCAGCACAGTAGTTAAAATGTTCCAATGATTATTTTCTTAAATAACTAGACCTTTTCTAAACAGATATACATAGCAAAATTGTATTGAATTTTAGAATTTTAGATATCAATGAGCAAAAGTTCTGGTTTCTTTTGTGTTGTTTTTTTTTTTCTTCATGCCATAGCAGTCTCAAGAGTACCATGAGGCTGTATTTTCACATAGTTAACAGTTATAATTTCTGAAGGCTGAGCTCACTGATGTTAGGCATAAACAAGTAGGTATTATCATTGTCAATAAAGGTAACTTTAACTTTTGGGGGTTGTATTTTTTAAAAAAAAATATTTAAAGCATGCTGAACAGAGGGCAATTTATTCTTGTAAGAAATGGAATCAGCTGCTGTGGTAAATAAGTATCATGACATGCCCTGCTATCAAAATGACTTCTAGAAAATAATTAATTCTATAGGATTTAACTTCCTAACAACAAATGAATACCAATTTACGCTCACATTAAATTATTAAATGATATTTTTATTTTGCATTATGGACAAATAAGACATTTAAAAGTAATGGAAAACTTTGGAACTAGTTATCTGATTTTTAAGAGAGTTCCTGAAATTTTCTTTCTTCATTTATGTGCATTTGTGCACTTGCTGGTCACTTTTTAATGGTATAATATCAGTATGAGCATTTTTAAGAAAAAAAGAAAAAGAAAACTCACCAAAAAATTAAACCATGATTCAGTATGCAATCACAATATATTTTGGCAAATACAACTGCTTGGAGATTGAGCAGTTTTAGCCTTTTACTGTAGACTCTTACTAGCATATTCTTGCTCAAAGTATGATACTGATTGCTATTCTTTGCTTTCTTGCTAAAAAAATTATAAATTGTAAAAACAAACGCAAGGAGACACTGCTGTTCTTTGGTATCCACTCCTTGTATTGCTTTGGAGATTACCCAGTGCCTCTAAGGTGGGCTAATGACATTCACAGCACTAGAAACGGATAATTCCCATTACAGGAGGGAGTTCAGGCTGCCCTGATTTGTGTCTGGTGAAGTGAAGAGCTGCTGCCAAACACAGGTCCTTGTAGAGTGGGAATTCTTGTCCCATGTTGTTGGAACCCTGGAAGCTGAGAGCTTTGGACTTTCTGTGCTGTCAGGGACAGACCCACGAGGGAGCACGGATTTGACTTGAGGCCTTGGAAAAGGTTTCCAGCACTGAGTGACAGCATGGGGGTTATGGGTGTGTAGTTGGGATAGAAGTGTGTTATGTCACAGGGTGGAAGACACAGAGTTTAGATTCAAGTATATAGTATAATATATGGAAGGAACATGGAGGAATCGGTGTTGTCTAAGTTCTTCTTCCTCCTTCTTGTTGGTGTAGGGTGGCTTTTTCTTACTGGTTAGTAAAGTCCATGGTGTGGACTTTGGGGGATTTTTCATTGGGTAATAAATAAAAATAAGCGAGGTGTTGATTCAGGGCTGGACAGGCTGTCCTTTAAAAAGTCAGCCGAAACAGAAAAGTGGCCATTTCACATGTGGTAATTAGAATGTAGCAGGACTCACACCTTGTGAGCCTGTGACATAGATAAGAACTAATAATCTTGAAGTCTGAACTCGATCTTTGGCTCTCTTGTGCCATTCAATCCTGATCCTAGCAGAAGGAAACCCACACAAAACCTTACACCATGTGTCACAGCTGAGAGAGGCCACTCAGCAACGCCTCTCTGAATTCTCTGGGACAAACCTCTACCAGCAGAATGTTTTGTACTGCCTCACAAAAACCCCTTTTAACTGATATTATTATTTTCTATCGATTTTGAAAGAAGCTCTGCCCTAACATGTTCAACAGCAGCCAAAAGACAAATCAGTAAAAGCCAGTTTGCACAGTGGATGGACAGCTGGGTTACCTTGCCTCACCTCCAAGGGAAAGGAAGATGTAAAAAGAAAAAAACACCCACCAATGGATGCTGGACGTGTGTCCAAACTTTCCACTTTTAATCCTGGCTATTAAATAAATAACACAGCCATTGGCACTGCCAAAGGCACCACAGCTGTTTGGGAATTTAGAATAATCCATACTTCATTCCAAAATCATGACAAATAATTAAGGTGTTATTATAACTCTTGGGGTTATTTTTTCTTTTAAGATAATAATAA
>WAAE01017715.1:0-65869 GCA_013400495.1 Nicator chloris | reverse complement strand
CATGCAAAGGCATTTTGATTCTTATGTTCCTGGAATCAGCTGTATGTTTTTCTGTTTTTGAATTTGATGCTACTTTTTGCTGTAATATTTATAGATGACCTGAGAAATCTTTGATCGGTATCAATTTTGTTCCCTTGTGGAGTGGATTTCACCTTCTCTGAATGTACTACAAAATCAATCATTAAATGAAAAAGTCTTCTTGGTTTTCATTTACTGATGAGGGAAAGCTGACTTTGTCACAATTGAGACAGACCTGTTAACATTGCAAACTTGATTCTGGAGGATGTTCATCCCCTTCTATTCATATGGAAAAAGGTTGTTACTGTATAAAAAGTAGAACCTAAGCTTAAGACTAACAAGTTTATAACTTGGATGTGTTTTTAAATTGATGTCTCCTGTTATGGTAGAAATTAAGCACTCAGAGTTATATCTGTAGATGAAGAGATTTTGATTCAGTTGAAGCAGTCCAACCGTTGTTACCAGTCACCCCCGCTTTGGTGGTCTCTGGAGGGAGGTAACCCTTGTTCCAGAGCAGAACAAGAGCTCCTGAACACCCCAGTCGTTTCTTGAAGCAGTTTGGGGGTTTAGTAGCTGGATATTTTTCCCATTCTCTGCTTTAGAAATTGGCTGCTACTTAGTTTTGTTTTACACAAGTGGTTTGATTTACATGGGTCTAAGTGGTGTAGGGCTGGAGAGAAGGGTCAGTACTGCCTTTTCTCTGTTAGGCAACATCCTTAGAGGAAAAGCCAGACTTCTGAAATCCACTGACTTTATGTCCGAGGTTTTCCTTCTAATTTTATAAACGTATATACTTGATTTTTTACTTTGGATGAAACAGCACATGAGAAACTTACGACAATTCCTCATCTTTTTTTATTAACTTGTGTGAGATTTCAAGTTGATTTGCAGCAAGAAAATAAATCTAAGCTACAGGGGTTTATTTGGTTTCTTCATGCAGTATTTGGAGGCAAGTTTAACAGCTCCTTGTTCTATTTGTGCATCCGAGTGTACACACATGCAAAAATATATATAAATATACATATTGTGTCCTACTGCCTAAATAGCTGGAAGGCTATAGAATAAAGTATTTTTTCTAACCTCAAGTAAAAGATGTCTTTAGAACATATGAAGATGATTCCTTATATATTTTATTTATGCCTTTAACTGTAGCATTTGATGTGTAAGGCCCTCGATCGTCTTCAGTGATATGAGATATATTATAGGTCTAGGAATTAACTCTCCTCAAGCAGTGCCAGTTAAACATGAAATGTACTGCAGATATTGCTAATTAGTCATTATTATTGTCAGATGTTTCTGTCTTTTAGCTGTAGCAATACTTGGAAAACTTGTGGTTTCCCCAGTAGTCATCCATCACTTTTTATGTATCATCTTCTTTCTTTGCAGTTTATTGTGACATGTTTGCTGGGTTGTCTCAGTGTTGATTGGTATCGTGCCCTACTTGTGAGATGATATATTTTATTGCACTGAAGGTTTTTAGATTGGATGTTACGAAATATTAGCTTCCATTGAAGTATTAGTGTCTTTTAATTTCCCTTTTTAATGTGAGTGCTTGATACTCTGAAGGCTGGAAACAGCTTTTTGCAGGAAAGGACATTGCACTTGGGTTTATTTCAAAACCCAGCCCTCTAACTTCCTGACGTGACTGCAGTCACCCCTGTGAGTGTGGCTTTGGACCAGATAACTTCTGAATGTCCCTTCCAGTTTAGTCTATCATCTCCTCCATGCTCAGAGAATTTAAGCTTGTAGACGCTCCTGTCAGTAAAAGTAAGGGCAAAAGCTGGAACAGGAATGCTTCATCTAGTCCAGGTCAGTGCTCAGTTGCTCTCACTTCCAGATATTTTCCAAATTCTATGGAATAATATTGTTTAATGCAGGAAATGTTTACACACGAGAATTTTTTTCTTTCATTTTTTGCTATATTTGTCAGGATGCCCCAAATTTTGTGGGGATTGCTGTTTCACCACTGTGATTTGTTTCATTGTTTGTTTGTCATTTTGTTGCTGTGACTGTGATTGTGTATGGGACTCTGAGGAAAAGTTTAGAAACATGAGGTAGGCATGCAACTTCTTCCTCCCTGCTAATAAATTTTGAAGTTTTAAGCACAAGTTTCCTGCCCAGAATTTTAATTTGAAACTTACTCTTCTATAGTTTGTTTTTTTTTACTTGGTATCTATGTTTTATTTAGAGAGTGGTTAATATAGCTGCTGTAATATGCTAGGCTAACTGCTTGAGAATATTTGAAATCTAAGATTTCCTTCGTGGCCATTTTAAAATAAAAACTGTTGGTGATATGATATGATGGTTACCGCAATTTACTTTTGACAAATAATACTTATTATAATGAGCCTGGAGGTCATTGTGTGTGAGGTACGATGCCATAAAAATGCCTACTATTATTTTTTATTACCGAGTAATTTACAATTCCCTTGTCAGTCAGTGACCCATGTATGAACATTTCTGTAGACCAGTCAAAGCAGATCTTTTCTTTCACAGGGAAAAAAAAAAAATCCAGTCCTCATTGCCTTACAATATTCTCTGACAAAAGACATTATCATGAAATAATTGATTGTGCTGGAGAATTACAAATGTTGCAGCACCACCAAGGTCATCTAACCCTCAGCAATGTGGGTTACCCAGCGATAAGAGTGCTTTGTTCAGAAATATTGCTGTTGCAAAATGGCTTAACAGTAGCACAAAGAGGATGTTCAGAATTTGAAAAAGGCGTGTTTTGAGAGAAATGCTGCCCAGGAGCAAAACCCATGCTGACAGTGGTAATGCTTTAGTGGGATACTATGGGTGATAAAAATGCTAATGACCAGAAGTTAAGTATCCTGTAGCAAGTCCATGCATTTTGCAGTATGATCTCTGCCTTTTGAAACAACTTGGATATATGAAGAACTGAAGATGTATACCAAGGTGTTCTAGGAGCAGAGCACATGCTGAAACCTTCTAAATCTCAAATATTTAAATCCAGTGTGTCAATGATTCTAATAATAGTCTGATGACACTTAAGAGGTCAGAATAACTTTGTTTAATTGGCAGGATTTCTGCCATTCCTGAGTAGATAATTTACCCTAAGTATATTGTAATAGCAATTCAAGCTGTGGCAGATTCATCTCCCTGTCTGTGGCAACAGAGAGCACAATGATTGATTTTAGTTGTGTGATTAGAATGTAGAGATAAAAAAAGTGTTATAACCAGGACAAACTCTATGTGGAAAAGCATGTGTCGCAGGAAACCAGAGGACAGGTGCTCCAATTCATTTGTTTCTCTGTTCAAGAGACCATTTGTCTACATTCCACATCCTTACACTCGCAGGTTAATTCAGATTGGAAAGAATATCCTTCTGTGTAACTAATACTGCTACTGCAATGAACATCTCTAGTGGGATCCTGGTTAATGCAAAAATACATGAGCATCCAGAAATTTATGCTGATAGATGGTGCTTTGATTCCATACTTTCTGCAGCAGGGGCTTCAGCAGTTTTGAAATAAAGTGTTTGTACCTAATATTTTTTAGGGTTCTTATTTATGCCCCTAGGACTCCTACACTTGGATCTTGTATCCAGCAACTAATCATTTCCACTGAGCAACTTTCAAAGCTGAGTTCTGAATTTGTTTCAGAGCGTGTATTTTCACCCTTAAAGATCTGAAACCAGCTTTTTATCAGTACGTAATCTGCAGAACCTTTCCTAACAGAAATTATCACTCTTTAGTCCTCGTGTAAGACAAGATGTAAGTTTTCTGATGTTCTTTCACTCATTCAGTTTAGGATGTTGTGGGTTATTTCTTGGCCAGTCTGTGGAGGCCTTGTTGCTGATTTAGTTGCTGTCTTGGTTGAGTGGGGAGAAGACACAAGGGCTGAGAAGAGCTTCTTTAGTTTGATGTGCCAAATTCTCCGTTGGCTGTTGTGCTCACATGAAAACTTAAGGTAGCAGGTCTCCTTGGGAATGTTTTTTGGTTTTTTTTGGTAATTTATAGCATTGGGAAGCTTTGTCTTATTTTGCAAAAAAAAAAGTGAATGAACAGATCAAGCCAAGAAAAATGACCAGACTGTGAAGCTAAGGTGTAAACCACATGTCTTAGCTCTTTCTCTAGTATAAATTACTTAGTTTTGTTTATAAAGGCTGTGTTATAAAGTTGTCTCTTTTTGTAAGCAGTGCTGGAACCACCTTTAAAAAAAAAAACAACACAAAACAAACCTTACGAACACGCAGGCTGAATTTCTGTTATGAGAGATTTGACAAAAATAGTGGGTTTACATGGCAAAAAGTAGTCTCAGGCTTGAGGCCTCTCTGAGATGCTTTCTGACAGAAAGCATGTTTGTAATGCACAGCCAGGTAGCAATGGTGAGTCACAAAACCTCAGCATTACAGCAGTTATTGTTAGCAGGGTCTGAGACCACTCATTTTTCTGTTTGTGTTGCTATCCGTTCCCATTGTACAAGCCTTCATTCCTTCTGAATTTATACCTGTGGTTTGAAATTATTCA
Organism: Nicator chloris; assembly: GCA_013400495.1. Taxonomy (NCBI): domain Eukaryota; kingdom Metazoa; phylum Chordata; class Aves; order Passeriformes; family Pycnonotidae; genus Nicator; species Nicator chloris. The sequence goes on along the minus strand of WAAE01017715.1, from coordinate 61,358 downwards.
TTTTATAAGTAAAATATTTTGATTAGCAAAATCTTGAAAACTGTGATTAGCAGTAAAGGTTATGAGTATTTGGTTCATAGGATTTCTAGTAATATTTTTAAAAACTGATGCTTCCTGAAGTACTGTGGCACATCTACTCACATCAAACAGTTTCTAGAAGTTTTACAGATGCTTTTTTGAACAACTCAAATTCTGTGCTGGAAGGGGATTACACAACCAGTATTGAAAACTGAAGGACAGAAGGGTCAAAAGACTCTGGTGTGATTAAGGAGAGATCAAAGAATCATGGAATGGTTTGGCTTGGAAGGGACCTTAAAGGACATCTTGTTTCCACTCACCTGCCATCAGCAGGGACACCTTCCACTAGATCAGATCACCCCAAGCCCCATCCAACCTGGCCTTGAACACTTCCAGGAATGGGGCAGCCACAGCTGCTCTGGGCAACTTCTCCAGAGCTTCATCCCCCTCACAGTCAAGAATTTCCTCCTAATATCTAAACCAAACCTTCTCTCTTGCAGTTTAAAGCCCTTTCTCTTTGTCCTGTCAATACATGCCCTTCCAAAAAGTCCCTCCCTAAGCTCTCTTATAGGTCCCTTGAGATGATGGAAGGTGCTTTGAGGCCTCCCTGGAACATCTCCAGGCTGAACAGCCCCAACCCATCTTGTCTTCAGAGGAGAGCAACTCCAGCCCTCTGATTAATTTAGGCTGTGTTTGAATACTAAGCTGGTTTTATGCCTGAGAGAATATGGCAAGTGTTGTTTTTTATTCCTCACAGCAAGAACTGTTCACTAGTTGATAGTGTTTTGAGGTAACCACTAATACTGTGCTGCCATCTTCACTGTGGCATTTTAAATGTCAGTCCCTTCAGTCAGTTTTAGTTTCTCACTGCCATGAACGAGCTTTCATTTTATCTATTTGGCACTGTGAAGGGTAGCTGCAAAGAAATAAAAGTTATATGAACATAGGTTTTTTTGGGCTTGGTTGTTGGTTTTGTTTTGTTTTGCTTTAAATAAGCCTAACAGGAGTGCATACCAATTCAAAGACTAATCTCCATCACTGTGGCATTGTCCAAGGGTCACTGCCATGTGCTGATAGCTGCAAGGGTTACATTGGCTACGTATAATCAGATGTCAGATGATAACTTGAGTTTGCAGTGAATGACTGGAGTTTAGAAGTCATTTCACTGACTGGAGCTGTGCAGTATTCGAAGGATAAATTGGCATTTTTTGTTTCTTGTCATCTTTAATTTACTTTATAAATGCTGTTTTCCCTCATAGATCATTCTTGCATAGTGATAGAGCTACTCAAATTGAATTCTCTTATTTCTCAAATTTTAATTACAATAGAAAACTGAGGATTTTCTTGTAGTTAATTATAAAAACCCTCTCGATATTACTTGAGATTTATTTATTTTCTCTTGTTAGGCTCAGTTTTGCTCTTCTGGCTGTTCATCCTCCTCTAAATAATCATTAGTGTTGCTTCACCAAAATTAGTAACTTTATCTAACATCTTGAATATATGTTCACCTTTACTTTCACTTAGTTTAATTTTGGTCTTTTTTAGTTTGGGTTGAGGGCTCAGGTTTGAAGTTAAGGGTACGGGTGGTGTGCTCTGTTGTCTCAGAGTTGATATAGGGATTATTTTTTAATGTAATGGTGGAGAGTCTCACTCTCATTGCCGCTTACCCTGGTAGGGTGAGATGCATTTCTGTCAGGTGTATTTAGTGAACAGGTGAGAGGGTTTTAGTCAGCTGACTCCATAGCCAGTCCTGCACCTTTCCCCTTGGAAGGGAGGGTGTAGGAGATTGTGGACTTCAGTTTCCCTGTCAGAACTGCTGCCTGCAAAGCTGGTCCCCATGCTAGGTAGCTGTGTATTGCTCTGCTGGCTAGGCCACACTTGTCATTTAGTAGTAGAATTTCTGCTCTGTTCTCCAATATTAGTTGGCTTTTTGGATTTTGGTAAAGCTTTTGGTACTGCTTGTCACAGGATCCTTCTGGACACAATGTCCTTCCCCAGCTGGATAGCAGTTGGCTTGGCTCATGGGTTGGGCACAAAGAGTTACAGTGACTGGGGTGACATCAGGCTGGTGGGCTCCCATCAGTGGGGTTCCACAGGGCTCCATCCTCAGCCTTGGGCTCTTCAGCATCTTCATAAACACCTTGGACACAGGACTCAAAGGTGTTGTGGGAAGCTTTGCTGATAACACTGAACTGGGAGGAGCTGCTGACTCCCCAGAGGACAGGAAGGCCCTGCAGAGACACAAATCACATGGCTAGGCAGTCACCACCCTTAAGACATTGAACAAGGGCGAGCGCTGGATACTGCACCTGAGGACAGCCCTGGATGTGAGAATGGCCTGGGGAATGAGAGGCGGGAGAGCAGTGGAAAGGGACCTGGGGGTCCTGGGGAGTCAGCAGTGCCTTGGCAGCCAGGAGGAACATCCCTGTTCTGGGGCCATCAGGCCCAGCATGGCTGGGTGGGCAAGGGAGGAGATTGTCCCCTCTGCTCTGGGCTGGGGCAGCCTCACCTCCAGTGCTGGGGGCAGTTTTGGGTGCCACAGTTTAAGGGGATAAACCTATTGGAGAGTGTCCAAAGAACGCAACAAAGCTGGTGAAGGGTCTAGAGGGGGAGCTGTGTGAGGAGCACCTGAGGTCGCCTTGGTCTGTTCCTCCTGGAGGAGACTGAGGGGAGACCTCATTGCAGCTACAGCTTCCTCGTGAGGGGAGGAGGAGGGCAGACATGATCTCTGCTCTCTGGTGACCAGGGACAGGGCACAGGAGAATAATGTGCATCTGTGTCAGGAGAGGTCCTGGTTGCATGTTAGGACAAGGTTCTTTATCAAGAGGGTGACTGGGCTCTGGAACAGGCTCCCCAGGGCAGTGCTCACAGCATCAGCCTGTCTGAGTTCAAGAAGCATTTGCGACAATGCCCGCAATGGTGTGGTGTGATTGTTGGGGTGTCTTGTGCAGAGCCAGAAGCTGGACTTTCATCCCTGTGGGTCCCTTCCAGCTCAGGATATTCTATGATTCTATAAAGATGTTGAACTTCTCGCCTCCTGTTTTACTAATAAATTTTGGGTTGTCTCATATCCATATTATCTCCGGCTTTCCTTTTTCTATACAACTTTTACTTACTCTTGCGAAGTCTCACTCTGAATTGTTATTCTGTCATTTTTCTTTGCAGTGATTATTGATATATTTCTTTAAACAGCTTGACCATGTAAGTTGAATCCTCATATTTGTTTTAACTTTGATGTTTAATCTTATTTGATTATCCCAAGTATCATGAATCCTTCTTAAAACATTTCCTGCTCTTGTTTTTCTGATGAGCAAAAATTGCTAGAAGATAAATCTCTAGAGATTGTTGTACTTAGATACTGAACATGTTGACTGATTATGTATTATTTTCTTTATTATTCATGGCAGCGCTTGACACCAGTTACTGCAAACACTGAGGGAGCTAAGCCTGTCTTTAAAAGATGACCCAGTATAACATATGTCTTCATGTGTAGTGATCCACTGGAGTGGAATTTCACCCTCTAATATTCTGTGATTACACAGCACTTCCCAGAGTGTTCTGCACTTTTTATCTGGAGAGTTCAGTGGGAATACAGCCATGCTCATTGCCCTCTTGCTAGAAAAGCTTTCAAGTGAAGATGGCTTTTCACAACAACTAACAGAAAGCAATATTGCATTTGCCCTCAATATTGCTGAACCTTTGGCAAAGAATGAACACTTCTGAGGAGAGCTGCTAAATGTGCTTTATCTTCTGCCAGAAGAGGAAGGGAAAGGGTAGGAAGTTGTCCAGATTGATTGAAGCTCCTTAGAAATGATGTTCACATCAATAAGACTGGGAAGTCTCCTGCCAGCTAGCAGGTGGTTAAAGCCTATGCCAAGCTATCCAGATGACCACATGGATCCACCTTGACCAATGCCAAGTCAGTGTGAGTTTTGTGGAACTAATCCTGTGTTTATTCTGCAGTTCTTAAGGGGTAGCAGCCTTTGCTGAGTCAGCCTCGAGGTTTCTGAATAACAGCCTTTGTGACCTCTGTCAGTCAGTTCCATATCAACACCTGTGGACTGTTGCTTTCCTGTGCTCTGACTCCTCCATCTGCCACATCAGATTGAAGGTGTCCTTTATGGGGAAAAAGAGCTCTGAATCTACTTACTTAAACAGTGTTTCTTTTCTCCAAACACTTTGGGACTGCAAATAAATGCCTTTTCAGTAGCTGAAATCTGTTGCTATTGTGCAACAAAGCTTAAGCCTCTATTGTGACTTTGCTTTTCCCCTTGTCTTTCTCCGCAAGCTGGAGGAAACCAAGTGAGTTTGCAGTGCTATGTCAAGTGATAGGCCACCATCCTTCCTTGTGGAGGACCAAAAGCTCCCACTGCAGTCACTTGGCCATTCATGTTGTCATGTTTTACTAAGCTTGTGGTAAAAAGAGAAGTTACCGAAACACAATCTAGCTCGTAGCCTTGAGCTTAATTCTTTTGCCCACAAAGTGTTTCAGAGCAAGAAAACCCTTTTGAAACCAACTACTGACAGTTTGCTTTTCTTATTGGAGCTTATCCTTCCCTTTTGCAGAGACCAGCTGAGACAGGGAAAGGTTTAAAAATGTTTGTGGACTGCCACAAGAACCAGTGTTAAAAATGTTTCTCAAAACTTGAAGAGAACTTTAAAATACTGTCATTCAATAGAGTCACTTCTAGTACAGACAGCTTTTCCAGAAGTGGCAGTGTATCTGTTGTTCAAGTTCGCTGTTTTGTTAATGTGAGAACCATCAACTTGTCTTAAATTCTTCCCTTTCCTTAATCTAAGTGAGAAAAGAGTCACAAAGGGTATTGTTACATTCATATTCATGTGTACCCTGCCTCGAGGGTAGTAATTCATCCCAGAAAGAGAAGTTCTTTTTTGTAGAATGTTTACTCAGTAATTGATACTGTGTTTTTTTTTTGCAGTTTGGTATTTTAACAAATACTATAATTAAAAATATAGAATGCAGTTTTAATTCTAATTGCAATGCTAATCAAAATTACTTTCATTTTGGCATTATACTTAATTTCAGTGAATGTAGAAAAAGATGTGTAAGACCCATTCAAGGATTTTTTTGTTTTATAACATACATTAAAATAGTAATCTCTCTAAGCAAAGATTAGTTTCTCAAATCAACTTCATGTTGTATGGATATAATAGCTTTCATCCAAACCAAATTTTTACTTGTCTAGAGAGGGGGACAAGAAAATGAGACAAAAGAAAACCTGAGATGCAGGCAAAAATAGCATTTAGACCATTTTAGCTGTTTAAGAGAATCTGAGAACCTGTTTCCTGAGCTGAAATCTGCCATCAGTGAAATAAAACCCCTACACATGAACTAGAGGTGCATCCCCAAAACTGTCAGATCACATATAACAGATGCTTCCAGATACCTGGTTCTCAGGCAGTAGGGGGAAGCATTTATTCCAACTTTGCAGGACAGAAGTCAGCATAGATCATCATTTAATTTATAGGGCAATAGATAATGAAAACTTACTTATTCAGAAATGCTGAAGACTGGGAGGGAAATGAAGCATCTTTCTTCTTCCTGTGCAAGTTTCACGCCAGACAGATTTTGTTCCTATGGTCTTGAAAAAGGAATGTCTCTCATGTCTCCTTTCTCTCTTCTGTCCCTTAGTTTTGCTTATTTAACAAAAAAAGAATCTGAACTTGCCAGTCTTTTTTGTCTTGTTTTTGTTACTTCAGTTTTGAATCCACTAAGTATTTTGTTCATCCCCGAAATATCTGTAGTTTGCACAAAGGGACAAGCTTTTCCTTTTTCAGTATATTGATAAATTAAGCCTATGAGAGAACATGATTCACTATAAGAAAGGGCCTTTGGATTCTGACAGAAATTAGCTTTCATCTCAAATTACTTCTGGATTTTGCTGCTGCTCCCTAGGAGTAATGTGGGAGCACCTAGAAAATGTTTGTGAAGTGTAGTCCAGTTAAGGACCTTGGTTCTTCAGCCAGTTTGGGTCCCTTTGTTCTGTAAAAGGCCCCAGCCTGAAAACAGCAGGAGTTGTTCTTGGGAGACACCCATCCAGATAAAGCAAAATTGTAGAAAGCAAAATCCCTTTGAATGACTCCTATACCAACCATCTCTCATTGCTGCTACAAATAGAGCTGTGTTTTGCAGATGTTGGAAGTCATTTGTGTGGAGCCAAGGCAAACTGCAATGAAGTTCATCCACAATTTAAAATTTCTTGTATTACTTCAGTCACAAAGTCAGAATCAAAAGAAGCAGCCTTTGGGTTAGGATTAGTGAGCATGAAAAGGAACAGAAATGAATCAGCAATTAATATCAGGATGACAGTAAAGCTTCCCTTTTTTACTGAAGTTGTAAATATAGCTGTAACTTTCCACATTAATTTGAAATATAGCTGGATTCTGGATTATTTAGATGCAGAATTTTAATTCTCCTAGCTCCAGAACAGTAACGTGTAAAAGCTTGGTTATCTGTATTATAATGTGATGTCATGGACGTTTTTTAAGGAATAAAGTATAATTGAGACAGATTCTCTCATGCTACGTGCATCAGTTGATGAAAATATTATTTGTGCATGGAAGCTGTGCATGGAAGCTTTGCATGACCCAAAAAAAGGACTAATTTATCCTTTTTTTCTCATCCTGTGAGTGATATATACTGAAAAATATTGCAGAGTTTCCTTGTTTGTTTTCCTCAAAATTTCATTTTTTCCCCCCAAAATGGCTAGAATTTACCCTAGTGTATGAAACATTAAAGCTAGAAAAAATGCCTAAGGGAAGAAAAAAGATGGTTTTTTTCAATGTACTTTAATTATTGAATTTTGTAGCCAATATACTGTCATGTCACAGGATGAAATCTTTAGAATATAAAGGCATAACAGCAAAGTGGTGGAATATGCATTATGTTGATGTTCATATGCCTTCGTATAATGGACACATAATTTTCATTCTAGTTCTCCATGCATCTCAATTCAGAGTTTCATATATTTTATATCAGGATAAATTGCCCAAAATAGTGATTTACAGCCTTTACTAGCTATGATTTATTTCCCATAAATTTCATTTCAGTGGAGTGATGCGCTGTAATGTGGCATTTAGCGTTATTGAAAAGATCTGCTTTATTTGGGTTAGAGAAATAACATTTTCTGTATATGAACTTTTTTTTTTTTGCAGTAGCTTAAGTGTTAAAGCCTGAAAGGATTTAGAAAGCTGCAGTGAATGTGTTAAGACTGTTAATGAAGCCTCTGAATCTAAGGACAAAATTAGCTCTCACACCCACACTGCGCAAAGTACAGCAACTGTCTGATAGAATTGCATCATGGCTTTTACCTGGGGACAAGGGTATTATGTTCACTTGAAATGATGAAATTGGGAAGACAGATGTCCCCAACGGACACTTTAAGGAGTTTGTACCTACATAAATCCCTTAAATTTGAACATGAAACCTATGTAAAAATGCTTAGTAAGTGTGAGCAGTGGATAATACATTCCATCATGCAATGTCTGCTTTTAAGTGTGTACAGGAATATACTTGAGACAGAATAACCTGAGAAAGAAAGAGAACAAAAGGAACTTTTGACAGCAAGGACTTAAAACTTCTTAGTTTTGTTGAAGGGAAAGATGGATCTGCATATGAGATTCAGATTCATCAGAGTCGAGCTCTGGAGAACGAAAAGTGGGCAGCTTCTTGTTTCCTCCATTTCAGTGAGTGGATAAGATGCCTGTGGCTGTAGTCATGGAGAAGGAGAATCTCCAAGATGTAGAATATCCTGTTCTTCTCACCTCTCACCCACTCAAGTTCCTTCTTTCAGGTGTAGCACAGCCATCAGGCCCAGGAGATCCATGAAAAACAAGACCAGGAGAACTGCCGTTCACTTGACAGCACACTGCTGCTCCTTTGTTGCTGATTTCATCTATTTCTTCTTGATTTGATATGAGTTGTTTGTGCAAGATCATGACTGAATAGCAGTTGGCATGATCCTGCAATGTAGGCTTGGAATAGGATATGAGCAAGCACTACAGGAGGAAATAGAGAGAGCAGGGAGGAAGGGATAGGATCAGATTCCCACAGAGAGCACTGAAATGAAAATATTCTAGATAGAGGTCAGTGATGGAAAAATCTATACTGATATGCCAGTGGATGTAGCTGGAAATATAAAAGCACAAAGTGAAATTGCTAATTTCAAGAGCAAAAAATTGTAATTGCAACATGTTAGTACGATACATCCTTTGCAGTAAGTGAAGTGATCTCTCTTCATCCACTTAACCCAGAAATACAGGGAGTGATCTGCAGATCAGATGTTTGCCAGCAACACAGTGGTGCTTGTTGTCCAGTAGAAGCTCACAGATAAGCAGAAGTTATAAACTCATTTTTTTCCTTCTTTTAACAGAAAACTTCTTAGAATGGGAGTCTTAAGCAGGCAGTAATTGGGAAGAACCTTAGTACAGATTAAAAAAATAAAGGGATGTTTGTAGGTACTTAATAAAATTAAACAAGCTTGGAATCTTCAGCCTTCAAGATTAAGTATCATTTCTTCATAATGGGCTACTGAGTGTGCTGATGACGAGAAGGGAGCACTTCATAAAGAAGGGTTTACATATTTTTTCATGAAGTGTGTTGATTCCAATAGCACAGAACTAAACATTTCTGCATCATGCCTCCTCGCATATCTCTAACATCCACAGTACTGAAAAACCCACTGGCTGCTTCCTCCTTGAAGAGGAAAATGTGCTGCTTTTAAAAAAACTAGTTGTATTTCAGTTGTATTCCATTATTTTGTTAGTTCTTATAGAGAAAGTCCTATGTGTATTGAGATAATATCACAGCTTTGCTTTATTAAAGTGAATATTATTAAAACTACATAGCCCATCATGGTGAAACTGGAGTTTTATATCTGTTTCTTCTTAGAACCCTGTATAAAATTAAAATGTTTGGAGCTACTGAATGCTGTCTATTTGCAGTCATCAAAATTCAGGGTGATTTTGTATGATGTAGTAATACAAGGTTGTCAAAGTTTAGGACTTTATTTTGGAAGAATTTTAGAAATGAGGAGTTTAGGGTGTGTGAGAGTAGTAAAACTCTCATATTCTTGAAGAAGTTGATAAATTATGACTGTTATCATTGCTTTTTAGATGTAGTATTTTATAAATATGACAATAAGGTGAAGTCAACTAAAAATCTTCAGAGATCCATTTTACAACTGAGTTAAAGCTAGTGCACACACAATCCTAGACAAGTTACCAAATACAGGAGATGAGTTGCCTGGGATATTGAAATTAATTTTAAGTGGGACTCTCTGACAAGGCAAATTGAGAAAATGCATTTATGATTAGAAAATTAGTGAGTTAAAATCCTGTAAAATAATTAATAATTAAAGATAAAAAGCAAGAAATTGAATAACTTGAAAATGCTTTTAGCTACACGTACAGTCACACAGGAAGGAGCAGGTATTCCTTATTTACTATTTACTCAGCAACTGGCATATATTATGACTTTGGATATTTACCTTTGCAATTTCTGTCCTGAAGGGTGGATCTTGTTTATGTTGAAAATGGATTAGCTTGGTCTTAACTCCATTTCTAAAGAACTACAGTGTCCTACAACTTATTCTGAAAACCTGTCAGTGGTCATACAGATTAATTTCCTAGATAAACCTACTTTTGCTTTCTCTGTAGAGCCTGAGGCTATACTCCTTACCGCTTTTTAGTCATCACATCAGTACTTGGCAAGGCAGTGCCTACTACAGCACTGTCTATCACTTCTGAAATATGAGAAGCTATGAAGGAAATGTAAAATACCAGGAAAAAAGCAGATGTGTAGTACTAAAAATTGTCTACAAATTCCGAAGGATATGATAGAACAAATACATAGCATACAGCTGTCAATTAATTTGGTAAATAAAGCTTACTGTTTTAGTTGATTCAAAAGCCTACAAAACTTGGGGGACGGGTGTCGTTGTAGGACATGGAAAAAGATGAGAGACTCGAAATATTTTAGAAGGCAAAGAGCATAGGAAAAAACTTTGTCTAATTCTTACCTTTTTGTAAGGTGTTCTGATATAGACTTAACATGATTGGTGAATAGGAATGACACCTCTCTAATCCCATTGGTCAAACTAGAGAAACAGCTAAAATATTTTGAGAACTAGAAAAGCAAAACACCACCTAGAGAAAGATTGTTTTGAGGAAGGGTAGTTGTTTGCTAAGATTGTTTTGAGAAGAAGCTTTCTTGAGGAATTTTTCCTTGGGAAAAAGTTAGCAGCTGCTAGCAGGCTAAAATCTCTGAGACCCAGAAATATCAGACCCAGAGAGGGGAACGTGGAAGAAATCAGTGTAGTAATTTTGGATTTTTGCAAAAGGCTGGCTGTTGCTTTGCTGAGCCTGACTTGCAAAATTGATTCAAATTGGCTTGGATTAGAGCATTGTCATGTGGATTAAAAGTTGGCTGAAACACTACAAACAAAGGGTGTCTTGAGGGTACCACACGGATCACAGCTGGAGCCAGTCATTTTTCATGTCTTTATTAATGATCTAGGAGAGAGTGTTTAACAACACGCTACTAAAATTAACTAAACTGCGAGATGGAAATATTTGGAAGTTTAGAAAAAAGAAAACTACGCAAGGTCCGCAGAGAGATTAGAAACGCTGCAGAAGTACCCCAGTGAGCTTCAGCTTCAAGGAAGTGGAGTCCAGTTAGATCTCACAAGGAGAATTTGGAAGATGGATAGCATACTTAAAGAAACTTGGAAGCAGTTAGGTGGAGGGGAAAACAAAAGGCTGAAAGGAAGAGTGATAATCAACAGCAAAGCAAATGTGCATAAGCGGTGTAAGAGGGTGGCAAAGGAGGGTGAGGGCAGCTGGAGCAGCCCAGGAGCCCCTGGGGATGTGGGTTGGGCTCTCAGCAGCTAAGTTGGAAATTTTTAACTTTGTTAGAGCAGGCAGCTGGTAAATGCTGCAGTAGGGAATAGCCATAAAATGACAGATTAGTTGTTTATGTGTTTTCTTCCTAATTTCTTTGGATCTGATATGATGTTCTAAAGGACACATTGCTTAAATATTGCAGCTTTAAATATGAGCATTTGAGCTAATATTGAATGGTGATGGAGCTAAATCATTACTTCTAAAGTACCCATGGTAACTATTCGGCAGAATCTTCAAGTAATAAATCCAATCACAAATAAATAATGGAAAATACAATAGTATTGAATCCCTCTGGGTGTGAAACCAATTTTATGCACATAGAGCAGCAACTAAACAATCTTCAGATCTCAAGAATTTGATATTTCTGTAAGTGAAATATAAGCACTTCTTATATCAGAATAAATGCTGACTTTATTACATGACATACTCAGTAGAAAATTCTTGAAGAAATAGATTGGCTTGCTTAATATGTTGTTCAGATCACCTCAACAACTAATGAAGTGCTTTTGGAAATCTTCTTTTGCAGTGTACAAATTTACAAGTCTTTAAAATTGAATTGTAAAAATATCTCCCCCCCCACTTCAGCTGTGTTAGTGGGAACAGGCAGCTTTTGTTTTATTTTACTACATATTTCTAAAATTTGTATTTAGAATTGGGAAAAATAACCTGTTGTTTTGGAGGCTTAACTAACATATAAAAACGTGTCATATAAATTATTGTATCTGCATTGATCATTTAACTAATAATGACTTCATTTGAGACCTTAATTTTTCATTTAAGTGAAATTCTACTCTTTTTTTTCAGCTGGAATAGCTTGCACACACACTGACCATGTGCTTTGCTTGATGGAAGCAGGTGCTTCTTGCTGGTTGTTTTCTTAGTTATGTTTAAGGAATGTTTTCCAGACTGGTTGTTTTCTCTCCCAGAACTCCACAAAAGTTTGAGCATTCTGGACTCTTATTTGTAGCCTTTTAAAATCAGAGAATCAACCCATCTGTGTTAGGAATTGATCACATAAATGTTTTAAAAATACTCAAGTTCTCATTTCTGTTTGAAAGAATCTTTCTAACAAGTTGCAGAGTTGCAAATTGTAGAGTAACTAGAATCTGTATAATTCTTTAGCAGTGTTCGGTGTGGTTTTCTAGCTTCCAACAGCTGACGAGAGGCAAGATTTGTTTTTTTTTGTTTTTTCCCATTTTGTGGAAATGTGTGAAACACAGATAACAGATCTTCTTTGCCAGCTGTTTCTTCTTACATATTTGCTTCCAGTTGGCCCACATTTCTTGTTCTGGACATCATCAGGCAGCCCACGTTGTTGGAAAAGCATTTGCATTGATTTTGAAGCTGTTCATTCAGGAAGAATGTTTGAAGCAGCAGCGATAGGCTGGGAAACCTTTACTGCCTTAATCGTTTGTGAAACTAAAGGTGAAATACATTGGAAAATTGAGCTGTCTGAACAATAACCTTTTTTTTTTATTTTATAGCGTTTATGTAGCACGGTTATGCATGAGATATGGGCTCAAAAAGAGCATCTCTTGTAGCTCTGTTGCTTAATTGAGAAGGAGCTGGAAGTGTCTCTGTCACCTCTGATGGGATGTATACATGTAGCATCCATTGAGGCTTTTTGGGGTGCAGGGATGTAATTCTGAGGATTTTGTTACACGTGTGTTACTGTGAAATTGCTAACAACCTAGAGAAGAACATGCTAGAAAAAAAAGTTTGAATGCTAACTCACTTATCAGCTCCTTGTAAAACAGCAGAAGTTTCCATCTTGTATAAAAGACCTGAGAATGAGGTCGGCACTGCTTGGGAGTGGTGTTGGTTGTGGTTCCAGTGATCTGTTTAGTATTCTGCTGAACCCTGGGGCTGTCTGAGTGCTCTCTATCAATAACAAAGGTTCAGTTGTTTTATTTGCTTAGCAGTTTGTGCCAGCTTTAGTCAGCACATTGAAATCTCCATTTTGAGTGCTTTCCTTGAAACATTTGTGAAATAGATTTTTTGCCTTCTGTTGATGATTAAGGTAACATGGTACAGTTCCAGACTGCAAGAAAATGCAATGGGTTTTATTTGTGATCAAATAGATGCAAATCTGCATATATACTTTTTTCCCATATTTTTTAACTTCAAACTGTGTGGCTACTTGGGCTATGGGCATATTTATTCCACTGTAGTACTGGTATAAGCAAATAAAAAGCTGGGCATGAAATTAGATTTTGATCAGAAAATTGAGTTCTGGTTATGTATTTTTTATGTGCACAGTAGTATTATAGACCTACAATATTCGAGGGGACAAATATATTATGCATCCTAATTTCCAAAGACTGAAGTATATCTTTGTCACACCTGTAAACATAAACAAATTGAGTTCATGAAGTTTGTAAACAACTCAAACTTGCAAGGTCACTTTGCAAGTCTTTTAGAAGTTTGTTTTTTTAATCTTCTAAAGGTTTTAAAATATTAGCTATCTAATCCTTTCAAAAGCTCAGTGAGGAAAGCAGTGAGTACAGTCACACCATTGAGCTCCAGGCAGCCACAGTGAGTTCCACCACAGCATCCAGGACTTGCCTGGCTCTGGATTTAAGCCCTGACTGAGTTGGTCCAGGTTCACATGGCCATGGCATGGTTTTGAGGAGGTTGCCTGGTTTTGAAGCTTGCCTGACTCGGGATTCAAACTTGTGCCCTGATTCTGAGTTGGTCTAGACCCACTCTGGTTTTGAGGAGAACCAGTATTTTTTGCTCTTCACAGATGGCAAAGACCGTGGAACATCCTCCAGAGAACACCAGAAGCTCTTCCAGCCCTGGGGCCTCATCCTGGCTTAATGCTACACAGAGCAGACCAGAGACAGCCATTGAAATCAAGTGTCATCATTCCTATTCCAGTGGAGGGATTTTTATCCAAATGTTTAAGCAAGGAAGCAATCATTAGAACATTCTGCTTGTTAGCAGCAGTGATTGCTCTTTCTTGAAGACTGTGTATTGCTTATATTTATTGACATACTCTAGAAGTATGACCTGGTATTAATGAAAAGGCACTCGGCAGAATCAATTAACGCAGATGTTTGTTTGATTTATTTTTGTTGCTCTTTGCTGTTCCATCAGTTATTCACTGAACATGCTTGATTAGCCTGTTCTCCTTCGTTTCTATTGACAGTAGTAAAATCTTCTGAAGAGTTTGTTTAAACCTTTCACTTTGACATGTAAAGCTAATAAAACTAAGAACATGCACTGTGCAAGATCTCTTCAGAAAACTCTCTGCAGTGCTGTAGTAGAACAAGAACAGTGTAGTAGTTGAACAAGGCAGGTTAAACCATCTGCTTTTGCATTTAATTCACAAAGGAGTGTGCCAGACATTGGTGGTTGTCTGGAGAACTGGTGATAAAAACAGGATGATATTGCAACTGATGTGCCAGATAAAATAAAACATAGGAAGACCAAGACTGACATCTCTAGAAGGGAATACAGATTACCTAGTTTATCACTGGAAAAGACACCATCTGTTTTCTCTTTTCCCTGCAAAGAGGTGGGAACATTGTGCTTGTGGGTTGGATTTTTGTAGTTTTATCTATGTGAAAAGCTTTTTTCCTTTTTTTTTTTTTAACTTGAGGTAACATCAAGCCACAAAAAGGGAAGAGGAAAAAAAAGACAATTGCTTTAGCTGAAATTGGTAATAGAGCACTGCTTTGATCATTTCTGTAATGTGAAGGCTTATACTGTGAGTGCACAGGTGCCAGAATGGTTTTGGATTTAGGGAATCTCAACGACTTAGCTATTGTGTGCAAGGTATGTTGTTGCTTTTAACAAGTTTTCATAGGTTTTGATAGCATTTCCTAGTCGTTTCCTACGGTTGAAAGAGCTGTGTAGCATAAAATCACTTCATATTGTATCCTTTAATTGACTATAATCAACAATTTACCACACATTGTTTGAAAGGGACTATATAATCTCAGCTAAGAATATTGCTTATAGGATGAAGCTCCTGCACAAATTGCTTTCTCAAACAAAAAAATGTAACCAGTTTTAAATATCTACAACAAATTTTGTGAAATTATGTGTTGTGGTGCTCACTGTATTATAACAGCACCTTATTTAAATGAGAGGGATATTTGAATGTTGATAACACCTCGTGGGGAATTTTATTACAGAGTAGTTGAGAACTTACAGGGTATGTGGTATTTCAAAATAGCAATTAAGATACCGTCAAAAAACGATGGCTACATTTGAAAAAAAAAAAATCAAAGTTATCAGCATGAATAACTTGTGGACAGCCCTGTTATTCATAGGCTGTTCAGGCTATGGTTCATGTGGGAAGGACTGGAAATTTTCTTTTCTAGTCTCCAACCTATGTTTGCCACCTCCCGGATGCTGCTGGCTGGGGACCAAGGGGCACCAGGCCTGTCCCACTGTCCCTCCAGGTTCTGGAGGAGAGAGCTGTGCTGTGCCAGAGGTGGCTGCTCCCAGGAGTGAGCAAACAGCAGGAGAACAAAATGTCTTAAATACTCCTAGGGTTAAAATAATGAAATGCAACAGGATTTAAGTTGGTGGAGAACAACGGCACACCCAATATTTTGTGCTTAATTCGCTTTACAGGGGTGTTGTATTCTTTTTATGAGGGTAGGTAGTTATAAAATAAAAGATAATGTCTTCAGACTTAAGGGGGGCATGGGTTTATATTGGATATTAAGAAGAAATTCTTCACTGTGCGAGTGGTGAGGCACTGGAATAGGTTGCCCAGAGAAGTTGTGGGTGCCTCATCCACGGAGGTGTTGGATGGAGCTCTGAGCAGCCTGGTCTAGTTGAAGGTGTCCTTGCCGATGGCAGGGGGGTTTGGAACTAGATAATCTTTAGGGTCCCTTCCAGCCCAAACCATTCTATGGTTCTGTGATTTGTGTCCTGTTTGGATGATGGCTGCTCTCTAGCCCTTGGTGGTCAGTACCAGCATAATTTTATAAGCAGTCCACTGTAAATAAGAAGAGAAGAGAATTTTTTTTTTTCTTCAGGTCTTTGTTTCATTGATTCTGTTGGTCCTATCATGCCACTGCAGACAGTTCATAAATGTATGTCTGTTCCTCTGCTGTGTGTCTTGGAATAAGATAAATAATACTCTAAACCTAGATGGCAAATGATCCATTGCTCCTTGCCACCTCCAGCAGCCTTTGGTAGAAGTATCGTGTTGCCTTCTCCATCCACTGTATCACTCCTTGCTGCTGTGTTCAATAACATCAGATTCACCGGTGACTTTTTCCTTCTGTGTGTTCAGCAGCGGAACAATTAATGCTGACTTTGAGATCGTTATCGTTTTGCATTTTCATTAGCACCTGCTTTGACAAACAGGATCAGTTCACACCTCAGAGCGGCTGTGTCAGCCTGTCTGCAGCCCTCTGCAGGTACCATTTCAAACCAAACCCTGTGGTGGTTGTGTCTCTGGCGTACAGACTGGAGGATTTGGGATCGGTGCATCCAGGACTGCGCAGTGGGGTTATGAAGGAACCTAAAGCAGAAAGGATAATTAAGCGGGGCTTTTCTGCAGCTGCGTAATTGCTTTGTACAGCAGGTCATGGCTGTGCTGCAGTAATAAATTGTAATGTTGTCCATGCCTTTTAAAGCGTTATCTTTGCTTTTGCATGCGAGGAAATAACGAATAAGATGTATTCAAATTTGCAGGTAATCCAGCTCATTTAATTCTAGTTTGCATACATCACATTTTAGTTGAATTTATCACCGCTACCAAAATCACCTCTTAGAAGACTAAGTCTGACTAATCTTGGCAGTGCAAGCAGTGCTTTTATTTACATTTGGTTTTGTTGCCGTGTCTAATTTCTCAATTAAAAAAAAAATATTTATTCAAGATTTTTTTAAATTTATTTCTGCAGCTTATAGAATCAATCACCGATTCACAATAAACCCGGTGTTCTTAGAACTGTTGTTTTTAGGGTATTTGGAAGCAGTTCAGTAACAGAATGTTAATAGCAAAAACCCATAAGGTTCCATGCCACCCATGACAGCATACTTTTAACTGTAAAAATTTCACTATAATTTGAATTATTTTAAGGCATATTTTAGGATAGTATTACAGACCATTTCTGTGATATTTTTCTTTTCTAAAAGTGAAATTGTTCCTTTTATTTTTAATAGAATTTTAACTGTTTAACAAATGCCTTTTCAGACCTTATTACTGAACATTTGATTCAAAGCTTTTGCTTTAGTCTCAACGTTAATAAAGTTCTGAAAGAACTGAATTTAAATGTGAAATGAAATTTCTTACTACATGGCTGTTCAGTTTTCACTGAAGAATGGAACACTGGAAAAGTAAAATATGCTAAATTATCGTGTAATTTAAAGCCAAATTTATGTCTAAATGGTGTCTTGTGGCATTTAATCATCAGAGCTAATGTCTGTGCATTTCCCTTGGCAAACTGTATCAGAAGAACCAACAGGAACTTCAGTCCAAGCATGCAGGAAATGTTTCTACTGAGAGGGGCAAAAATAGGGCTTTGTTTGGGTTTTGTTTGTGTGTTGGGTTCTGTGGGTTGCTTTTTTTTATTTTTGGTGCAGTTTTTTTTGTTGTTCTTGTTTTGTTTTTTTTTTATGTACATGTCATCACTTTTCTGTCCCATTAGTAATTTCAACGACTTAGTTAATTTTTTTCTGTTGTTGGTAGAGAACAAAAACAGTAGAATGAGCTTTCCCCATAGCAAGGGAACCTCAAACCTTTTTTTGGAGTGAAGCAAAGACTATATATATGTGTTTGGTTAAAAAAAACACAAAAACAACAAAAGAAATAAAAACCCCCAAACTGAAATGCAAGCCTTTCTAAATGGATAAATGATTGCCTTGGCGTAAATGCGTGTTTGTTTGCCTAAATACTCAGCATTGTGTGGTAACAAATAGTGATAATTTCTGCAGTTCTCTAGTATGGGTAGGCTTATCACTGTGTAGATGTGTGACACTGTCTTATCTTTCTCCTGTACCTGTGCTAAGTCTTATCTCTCTCTTAAAAATTAAATTAGACAATAACACAAGTTACTATTTTGGACTTAAGAGAAGCTCTGGCTTTTCTTCTTGTCTTCTTAGTATCTGATGTTCAAATGTTTTAAGCTTTCATGTTTTCACTAGGCAAGTGAAAAGCAAATTTAATATGAAAACATGAGATTTTGTGTCCATTCTTGAAGTACTTAATGGATTAACAACTCTGCTGCAAACTGACTGCCCATTTTCCAGAGACTTCTGTATCAACATTCTTTCCCCCTTGAAGGGCAAACACAAACTTTCCTTCCTCCCTTGGCAAAGACTGCAGTGTAAGTGCTTAGATTCAAACTGTTTTATTTGTTGTGGTGGTGTTGTTTTTTGTTTGTTGTTTTTTTTTTCAGCAGTTTTAATGAAAGTAATATCTTTTTGAAGTATCCTGCTCTGCTGTGGTCTCCAGGTTTTTCCAAAAGTTGGCAGACCTCCTTCTTGGCAGAGATATGCTCATTTATGAAATCAATTGTTAATTTGCTTGCTTTGTCACAATTATTTTAGAAAAAGGCTCATCTTTTAACAAGTGTCTGTTCTGTGGGTGAGGGTCAAATCAAGTTGCTATTCTGCAGGTAAAATCATCAGTTCATCTGTGGCTTAAACTTTGTTCAGCTGTAATGCCAGGAACCCAGAACTGTGAAGGAAAACAACATTCTTTTTGTCCTCCTGTTGTTACTAAAACTTTCTGTTCCTCTGTCTACTCACTACACTATTTCAGATGCTGAATATAGGGGACTATCTTCCTTCACACTAAGAAATAAACAATTAATTTTTTTGCAGTTTATATAGTGACTCTGTCACTGAGTAATTGAATCTGAATTATTCATGTGCCAACTAGTGACATGAAGAGTGTTACAAGTTTTCCAAGTATATATAAAATATTTTTTCCAAGCTGTATTGTATTAATTTGTGGTGAAGGTAACAAATTCAATTTGCCTCACTGAGAAAGCAAACCAGAAAGTTAATTCCGTTTTCAGTTAGCATGTGAAATCAGCGGAATAATAAAACATAGGAAGGAGAAGCAAATCTAAAAACTTGATTCAAAACTAGAGAAAATGCCTGAGGGAGCACAACTTTGGGGTCACGCAGCTAGCGAAAGTATATATCCAATAAAATGTGTGGCATAAATGGTGGAAAATAAAAAAGTGAGGGGATCTTGGACAAGGCACTTGGTGTCCGTGGTGTTGGGGTTGCAGTATTGGGGCACATGGAGCAGTGATAGCAGCCCAGCCCATCTGTGTGGCTGCTGGGCCACGTGTAGTGTCCAAAGGATGCTGAAGCAACACTTGACAGTCCTGGGTTGTGATTAACACCAGTCAGGACTGAAGCCTGAGAAAGAAATTGGCTTGTCCAGAGGAAATGCCAGAAATGCCGATTTGGAGACGACTGGTGTAGATAAATGTTCTTTCAAAATCTGAGTATAAACTCCATTGCTGTTGCTCAGAAATGCTCTTTTTCTTCTTAATAAGACCTTATAGGGATTGTTACAGACTCATCTCTTTCATAGAGGGAAAAAACACAGCTTTGTTTGTTGATCCTAGGATTTTTGTTGTCTTAGTTTCTTGGACAAAGCGAAAGAAAGGGATAGTTAACAACGCGGAAGAGTGGAATGGACTTTGTGAACTAACAGAATTGATACTGTAATGTACACTGAACGTGGGGAAAAGGGGATCTCAGTCAAAACCAGTGAAAGTCTGACAAAGAATCAATGCATGTGCAAAGTACTTCAAGAACTAAATGGATCTGGATAGAGGGATCCATTCTTCTGACTAAAGAATGAGACACATTGCTCCAGCTCCTACTGTTGGGAATCTGCAGACAAATATTTTGGAAGGCCTGTAAGGCCAGATCTAAGAACAAATGATAATTTATATCGCAATTGTTTCTCCTTCAGATTTCTCTCTTGAAAAATGCTGGGGAAAAAAAGTTAATCTGTGCTAGGATCTCTTTCACAATGATTAAAGAGAAATTCCCAGAGTAAGGAACCTCTGGTCAAAATTTATAGCTTTAAGTGAGGTTTTACACTTAGATCAAAGGAAATGTTTGCTTTTGGTAGGTGGACAGCAGGCTGTTAGGAGAGATAGTTATTTAATAAGCAGAAAGTTGGAAACATTCTAAAATGGAAAAAAGAACTGCTTTTATCATCAATGAAATCTAAAATGTCAACTGTTGCAAGAATTTCTTTATTTGTCTTCCCGTTATTCATGTGTGAACTCGAAACTTTACAAATGTTGCCATTTTCCTGTCCTTGTAGGCAGGTAGATATTTAACAGAAGTAAGAAATTAAGCAAACCAAACTCACTCAATACTGGATTGAACGCTTTTGTGCCTGTCTCCTCTGCAGCAGCTGAAGTAAAACAAATGAAGTGTTTCTGGTCACACTCAGTTTGTCAAGCATAACAAACTTGTATTTGAAGTAAAATAAAACTGGCACTAGAACACCATAAGCCAGGATGGTGCTTGTCTTGAGCTCCATGACATTAATTCTAGTCCAGAAGCATTGTCAGTTCACAGGTCCTTAAAATAACTTCTTTTTTTTGTGTCTTTGACTAGATAAAACTGCATCTGCTTATTAGTTTTAGCACAGCAAAACGAACAAAAGCTCAGCCAGAATTTGTTTTGGTGGTTAGCTGTGAAACACTTCAGCTGTGTTCTGCCTTCCCTCCACCATGAGCACTGCTGGGAGCTGAGGCATCTTAATTGCAAAACTCCTGAGAGGGTATCAGAGGTCAGGCAGACCATCCCATCAAATTCAGGGGAATTAGTATTTAAGAGGTAATAATTTTTGTAAGTGCACAGACCATTTATTTGTTTTGTCAATGGCTGTGTGAGGTGTAGCAGGTACTTAAACCATCCTAGAAATTGGATGTGATTGACTTGACCTTATTCTACCCCGGTGGTTTAAGGAGAACTTTGGTTGTGTACTTGACAGGCGGTGAGTGATGGGGCATGCAGGCTTGTCTAAGCACAAGCAATCTGCCCATAATACTCAAGGTAAAGTAATTGGCATTTCCCTCTGTCTGCTCAGTCTTGTGACTGCTGGACCCAAAGATCCACTGAAGATCCATTGGCACGAAGGCAATTATGTGAATGCCTGGAGTCCTTTCTGCCCAAAGTGGTTTTAATCAGCATGCAAATAATGTAAATAAATGCAAACTCAAGAAAACAAGTCTCACCTCACTTTTTTTTCCCCCATTAATTTATTGTTACGCCTGTCTTTATGCCATTACGTATCCATATCATACCATTCCTTTTTTTCTTTTTGATTTTGAATGCTTTAAATTTGGCCAGACAACTTCGTGCACAAGTTGCAAAACCAGTATGACCTGAACTAATAAATTTTCTATGAGCTGGGCTCAATTATTTAGCTGTAAGAAATCTGCTCAAAATATGCTTTTTTTTTTTAAAGTGTGTGTTGTGCTAAATGTAAGCCTTTGATCAAACAGTACATGAATAAAGAATGTTGTTTTTCTGAATTAAGTGGAAATGAGGCCTAAGGCAGCCTGCTGTTAGGATCATAAGTACTAAATAAAATATAAACTAGTTAAAACTATACAACCTTACAAGGACAGGCATAATTTCATATATTGAAAGAAATCTTATATAATGAATTAAGAGATTTGTCTTACATCGTGTCATGTATGCATAGTTACAGCTTTAAATACAAGAGTGAAATTTCAAAGTTGAATTTTAGAAGTGCTACAGTCTTAGAATAGTTTTTTTAAATCTACTTCCTCTCTATGATTTTTTTTTTAAATTATCACAATATTCTCTTACCCTTGTGTTTTTGCTCACCTTGCAGTTCTTGCATCTTTGCAGTTCTACTTGTATTTCCTTCTTGGTGGCCTAAAGGCATTAAAAAAAAGAAGTTGATTCTTTATTCAGTATTAGTTATCTTTTAGATTCTTTTTTCTTTTATTTCCTATGACTTGCTGCTCCAGCAAACTGGACCAGAGATGTGTCTTGAAGATGTGATGACCAAAAAGTAAATGAAAAATTCAGCAATATTTTTTCACATTCTTGAAATAATTCTTGAAACTATTATGATTTTCAGCCTTTGTTGGGCATTGGGGAACCATTCATAGTCTTTTCTTGGAATCCACCACCGCTGCGTTCTTTGATTCTGTGCACCATTTAGATAAATTATTATTATTATGCCTGCTATGCTTGTGTTATTTTAAAAGATCAGTAAATATGTGTAATATTTTCTTGTGCTGCATTATCAATGGCAGTTCATACAAGCCATTTCTCAATTCATATTGGAGCTTTTAAAGTTTCAGCCTCCCATGAAAACATAGCCCATAATATTGTAACACATAGTAAGTTTAGTATTTTTCTAATGACAGAGATGTTAAAAGGTTTTAATTTGCTCAGAAGCTTTGCTGGCCTAATCTAATAATCCCACCTCAATAAAATACAAACCCATTTGAGACAGGGCTTCATCACATAAAAGAAAATAAGATAGCTTAGGTATTGATTAATTTTCCTGTGTAGTTGTCAATAATGCCAGAAATAAGTACAAATTAGCTTGCCATCTTTAGGTGTAACTGCCATTTATTATGTTCTCTGAAACTGCTATCACAGCCATTTCATTTTATTTCGACATTATTACAGTCATTATACTCTGGGAGCTTTTCTGTGTGTGGACAAAAACCACATGCAGCTGCAAAGATGGTGACAGTGGCAGGGCTGCCTGACCTTTCTGCCCAGGACCTCTCCTGCTCCACTGGGGAGTTTGATACTGTGGTGACAGAACAGCGTGGGACAGGTGATGAGGAGACTGAAACCTCCACAGATTTTCATTAAAACCCAAAATACTGCCTTTATTCATTATTTTGATCTTGTGCAAACCAGTACAAACCGATTTAAACCAGTTCAAATGGTTGGATCTGTTCGAAACCTGTTCAAACTGACTGGGTTTGGTTGAAGCTGGATTGAACCATCCAGAACTGGCTGGGTGTGGTCCCAACTGGTTGGATCTGGATCTGGTCAAAACCTGTAGAACTGGTTGGATCAGATCAAAACCATTTTGAACCAGTCGAAACCTGTCTGAAGTGGTCAGAAATGGTCAGATCTGTTTCAAACTGGTTTCGACCGGTCGCAGCCAGTTTGTTCTGGGATGAACTGGTTTGATCCTGTTTAAACCACTCTGAACTATTTTCAACTTGTTGACACTGGTCAGAACCAGTTGGATCCGGTTGAAAGTGTCTAGTTTTTGGTTACTAATTCTGTCAGGGAAGAGAGATGCGGTTCTCGGTCGCTGTTACTGATGTGTGTCTCGTAAGAAAGGTGAGCATTTCTCTTAAGAAATGCTTCTGGAGAGCAGCCAGCAGCATTTTCTTCTAATTCATTAATTTGTAGGGTCAAAAGGATAAATATGCAGGTTAGGCTTTTGGGCAAGTTTATCTCATCTCAAGCCACGACTTTGCATCTTAACTGTAATCTTTAAGGGTAGGGTACATGTCACGTGTACCCTGTGTAATGTGGCCTAAAGAAACATACTGTATACCTAAAACCAACATTTGTTCTTCATCTCGTTAATCTCTTAATAATGCTTGGACTGTGAGGGGATAAAAGCCCAGGGGTTCCTTTGGGATCTCTCCTCAGAGGAATCAGCTCTGGCTGTTTCTGTCTTACTGCAGCTTTATGGAATGAGACATCTGAGACGCTGCTTTGGGAAACCTGGGGTTGAGCTGGTGAAGAAACCTGGCCTGTGTGAGTGGGGAGTCCAGTGGGAAGCTGCCAGGTCTCTGGGACCACCGCTGTGAAGGGGCTTTGGTCCCAGCAGTGAAAATCTGTGATGTTGGGAGTGTGGCTGTCAAAGAGTCTTGTGAATGGTCACACTGGGGAGTTTCCTTTACAGTTTTGTTGGGGTGGTTGTTGTTTTCAAAAGCAGAAGGATTTTTCGCATTTTTCAATGTCTATAGTTAGAGAATAAGTTACCTTATGGTGCCTGGAAAAGTTTTTGAACAACAGAAATTTAATTTTATACTGATTCAGAACTTGACTNTCTAAGATCTTGCTCCTACATCAAAATTTGAACTGTATGTGTGGAGTCACTCTGAACAGCCTGGCTTATGGCTGTCCCTGTGGGACAGAACCACTTCTCCCCTCTCGCTGCTTTGAACCACAGCATCACCAGTCATTATGGGTCACAGTGTGAAAACCTAACATTAGACTGTCTTTGCATGTCTCTGATTATAACTGAGTCACCAGTAATCTTGGGAGTGTACTTGAATATTTTTCTGAGAAAACAACAAAAAAATATCTGAAGAATATGTAAGGAACCTTTTGTTTTTACGCTTTGGTAGATCTTCCACGTTCTTTTTTTTTTCTTTTTTTTTTCCAGAAATTTTGATTAGCAGATGTTAAATGGGACTCAGTATTATTTTTTGTGCTCACTCCGTATCTTTCAGGCAAAGGTGTTAAAGTGCATCACACATTTGTGGCGGAACCCGTGACTGAAACTCAAATTTCCTGGCACATTTAGCATCTAATTAGTGGCCTTGGTTTCAAGTGGATGCATGTGGGTAGGTCAAAACACATGTATTAAACTCTGTAGAGCAAAACAGAACTGAGATTAGTATTTACGTTTGTACTTGCAGGAGTAGGTTCCAAATTCGCCTTTTTCTCAAATATTGTATAACAGCCACTGAGAACAGGAGAAGCAATTCAATATGATTAACCTGTCATTGTGTTAATTATATAAGGTGCAAGGTTAGGGTGGCAGCAACAACTCATCAGTTTTGTTTCAAACACAAGTTTTCCTGGCAAGTGAGGATTTATTAAGTTTTAATTCCATCACACATGCTGAGGTTAAGCTCAGTTGGAAGAACTTTATCCCTAAAATTTTTAGTCAAAGCTTAATCACTCGATTAACTTCCTGAAACTAGAGGATTGACCTCAAATCCTCATCCTTAATAAGAACTTTGCAGTAGATAAGATTCAGTAGAAAACACTTCTCTATCTCCAGAAAGGCTTTTCTTTACATTTTTTAATGAAACTGGAAGGATGCAGTTACCCTTCCATTATCAAATCAACCTTCACTGAAATTCAGACTTGATGACTGGTACCACTGAAATTTCAGTCCGCTTGTTATTTGACTTTTCAGACTTCTTACTTCTTCTCAGTGTGAAAATATAATTACTTGTTTACCAGTTACTGCTGCCTACCTCCGTTCAGTTAAAGGGATGCAGTGTCCACACTGCTTTTAGTGACCAGTTTCTTGTTGAGACTGAAACATTGCTGTAAAGGTTCTTGTGGTGCCCATCATGACTAAGCACTGTGATGCTTTTTGTGGGAAAAAAAATCAAAACTATCACCCACATTCCAACAAAACGTGTCAGAATAGATATTTGCATGTATTTTGTATTGTTATTGCCTCAGCTGAACTGATTTTCCAGAGTCAGATGAGGCTTTATTCAACTGGAGCTTTCTCAGATTTGATGGCATGCCTGGGGATGCTCCTTCAGATTGAGATTTGCATAGTAGTTCATTGGAGTTCATTTGACAGTTTGGTAAAAGATTACTTTGTCTACAAAAAAAGCAGAAAGGTAGCTTGACTTGAGTTGCCAGTCAAGTAGTTTTGTAGTATTATCTAGATTTCCCTCTGCATTGCCCTGGTTGGTTTGGTTTGTGTTTTTTTTGTGTGTTTTTTTTTTTTTTTTTTGTTTTTGTTCAGAAAATTCTTGCTATTTTACCTGAACTTAAAACTTATTCTTAAAACTACTTAGTTTACGATTGGTTTTAAGTCCACTTATCTTCTCTTCTTTCCCTTCTCTGTAAACACTTTTACTGAATCTTTCAGGTTTGATGATCTGTTATTTCTAAAATGCAGAAAGGGAGAGCAAGATCTCTCTCCTTTGTTTACTTATCCTTCTTTGGAGTTACACTGGCAGCTTTTTCACGTCATCCCATGCAATGTGGTGTAACATTTGGAATGATCAAAAATCCCTAACTGTTAGGTACTTGGATTCCACTTACAGTGAGATTTGTATTCCTAAATCGTGTCGTACAGATTGCCGTGTTCCCCGGCGTTAACCCAAAGCAGTCAGCATACCTGAAGAAGCGTCTACCGGGCAAGAAATTGGACTTTTTCCAGCCAATTACCAAATGCTAATTAGAAGATGAAGTAGGTCAAATGAGAATGAATAACTTCTCATGCTCCTCTTTGCTCAAGTTCTTTGAGTGGGCACACAGGCGAGGCTCGGGAGGTATCGCAACTTCCACAGGCAGATGTTTTATGTGCCCTGGCTCATTTCACTACAGCTCTTCTACACCATGTGCTTCCTGTCACTAGGGCTTGCCTAATTTTTGTGTGATTGATAATTCCTCCTGGGGTCCCTTAATTCACATGTCCTTTTAGTGTGGTACTGGTAATTCTATAGGTCATTCCGAAATGCCTCCCAAAAGTCAAGCCAGACTGGAACTGATATGGGAAACCAAATCTAGAGCCAGTGGAAAATAATATCTGCACTTACGTAGTAGTAAAAGAGACAAAGAATGCACTTCTGTGGTTTGTAGGCGATGTACAGTTTTAGGAAAATCTTCTTGATACATCCAGTTGAATGTTATTCAACAGTACAGTTTGAAGTGTGTAATACTGAGGTTGCTGTAGAATTTAGGGTATTTAAAACATTTTGATGCTTACAGGTGGTCTGGTTGAAAAAAAAAGTTTGCATTTCATTCATCTGTATTTATGGAGTGAAGGAGTGTGGAAGGTGTCAGAGTTCTGAAAACAACAGAAGTTTTCAAGATGTTGTCTAAAAAGTATGATAAAAAATTAGAGTAAATTTTTAAGCTTTTGTTTAGATTTTGGTATCTGAATTTTATTTTCCACAGTACTAAGGTTGTTTTCTGCTAATTGCTACCTATGTAATGGCATTTCAATAAATTTCACAATTTCTACAACGTTCTCGCACTTTTATTTATGGTAACTCTTTATACTCCACAGAGAGGCCAAGACCGGGCCCTCCCAGAAAGAACACAAAAATGTGGATTCTTCCTTTTCCTTCTGCTGTTCTTAAATCCTGATCTTGTGAATTCTTTTGGGGGGTTGTGGTTTTGTCTGTTTGGTTTTTTTTTACATTTTAAATGTAGTAGTTGTAACGAACAGAATTTAAACTTGATCGACTTAATAGCATTATTCTGAAAAAATGGTTTTGAAGGGAAAACGAAACAGACAAGAACACGTTAAGTTTCAAAAATGAGATCGTTTGACTTGAAGTTTTTTTGAAGAGAAAGAATGACATATGCTAGGTGCCTGGAGTTGGGAAGAAATCTCCCCTTGAGATTTTCTTGTATTTTCTGAAGCACCTTATTATGTCAGTGTCACAGATGGAGCATCCTATTAGGCTACTTATACTCTAATTTTTATATTTTATCTATGAAGTGCAACTGTAAAGGAATCATGGCAGGAGAAGAAAAAGCACATCTTGAAATACAATGAGCTCATCAGTGAGTAAGCCTTTAATAAGATTAGAAATATGCATAAATATCTTTCTGAGTAAAGTCCATGGTATGTAGAATAATGTAAAAATCCTATTGAAATCCTTCCTGCATGGACAGAGAATGTTTTTTTTTTTAGTGCTTGACATTTTATTTCTTTGCTTGACAGTGTTGAAATATCTTGATGTTTTAAATTGAACACTTTTTAAAGGGTAATATTTTGGAGCATTTTGTTGTGTTAAAGTAGGTGGGGAAATTAGTCTTCCTACAGGTTCTGCCACAACAAAATTATGGGGTTTTTTACATCTGGATGTCTAAAAGCAAGGACTGAAGCTTTCTCCTTTTACGATGAAAGGCAAATGAGTTGTTATTCTAATTATAAATTTAAAATATCAATAGAAGTACTCACTAAGTAGCAATAAACATCTCTCTTTAAATTTCCTGTTCTATCGATTGTATCTCATATGATAACCCATCAAGTGATTGCTGTTGATCAGCAAAATGAAGTGAGATTATATTTATTACATTTCACTGATGGCTCTCATAATAGATTATTATGGTAAACGTGAAAGGCAGAAAAGAGTAATTGCTGCTTCATTGATGTTAATTATTCATTCTTTTTAATATCAAACTCTTTCAAAATATATATGGAATAAATTAAATCACCAGTTTGTTTTACAATTAAAATGCAACAATCGTTTGCTTGTTTGATGATTTGGAAACAACTGATTTTTTTGTAATTTTGCTTCCTACAGTTCTGCAGCTCTCACATTACAAGATTAACTTTTTCCTATGTCAGGAAACAAATACTAAGAATGATAGTGTAGCTGCTGTGCATATGTGTAATTGCTGACCTTGGTGACACTTTAGTTTTGCATTGACAATCCTGGCTTAGAAGGTCAGCGTGCTGATTTCCAACATGGACAGAGCATAAACTTTCTCTGAGCTTTCTCGACGACTTTATTAGCAGGCTGATTTGTGGAAGAGGCTCTGTTGCCTTGATGGATCCATTTTTCTGTTTTGCTCAGTCTGTTTTATGTGCCATTGCCGTCATTACAGTCTGCAGAGATCATTGTATTTCCCTCACCTCTGTCACCTGAATGTCACCAGACACATTGCCAGAGCAGCCTGTTTCCCAGGCACTGAACTAATGCAAATGCAAAATATTAAAATATTTTCTTGGCTTTTTTGTAGTGGAGTCAAATTCAAATGTCCTGCAACTGGCAACAGGAAAGTACGTGACCAGGCCATAGTGAATTTCACTTGTGATTTCAATGTTGTGCACTCATCCTTGTCTGATGTAGCCAAAATCATTTTGTGTACTGCAAATTACCATAATAATAAGATCTTTTAGAACAGAAACCGGTGGCTAGGTCTTCGTTGTCATCTGAACTGCTTCTGAAGCTTTTTAGAGTGAGCACTAAAACTGTTTTTTATGTCTTTATCTTCCATTGGAACTAGATGATCTTTAATGTCCCCTTGAGTTGTGTGTGAAAATGAAGCATAATTCCTATATTTCACAGTGTAACCGATGTGCCTGTACCTCTCTGACAAACAGAACTAACAAATAAAACCATCACTTATGTTGAATTAACGCTTACCCCAGTGGCAGCCAAAGGTAAGTGTAGTTTTATGTCAGCTCTGGGAAATCCCTCTCTGTGTGAACAGCAGTACACAAAGGGCTGTAATGGGAATTTTACAAATCCCTCCCTGCAGGGATTTGCATTGTCAGTAGTCTCCCAGATATAATATGCTGTAATTGAAAGTCGGTCTTTTTCCTCCTGATTATACAATAACATTGTTCTACATGTCGTGTCAAGTATGTGTTTTCATAGGTTGTGTATATCTACTTTCAGCAAATCAGAAACATGGTAATTTTTTTCTTACTTTTTTTTTATCATAAGTATGGTTTGTTACTACTTAAAAACCATATTTCATGCCGCAAGGTTGTTTCCCATAGCCTAGTGCTATTTTAGCTTAGTTGGAAACAGGTATAGCACTGAAACCAAAGCTGGCTGGACTGAAAAGAGTGGACTTATCAGACAGCTAATTTTTAGTCAAGTGTGAGTCAAGGTCTTCTACCATGCATTTATGTCTGGCAGAAATGGAGATTTCAGAGCCACTGAGGTAATAATTGTATTTCTTAAATAGCCTGAATTACATATACTCACAGATGATAAAGGTGTCTAGAAAACTGGGTAAACCAAAAAGAGAAAATTCTAAGAAATTCCTGTAGAGGTTGGAAACCTTGACATATCTGTGGTGATCACAAAGGTTGAAGTCTTGGGTTGGTCTATCAAGGCAAAATAGTCTTGCAACTTTAATAACATGTCCTGAAAATTGAATAACTGATGGGCCACGTGGCGCTTGTGGTTTGTCATCAGTAATTTCCCTAACAGGTTTTTCCTGCTGCTGAAATGCCAGGATAATGCAAAATTTGCTCAGCCTCCAAGGAGGAAGCAGATCTCAACGAAGCAATCTATCCACACACCTCTGAGGACAAAAGATTGAGACCCAAGCACTGGGAAGTCATCCCCTGCAAGCTGTGGGGGCCTGCAAGTGTGCAGGTTTGAGTGACACGTTAGAACTGTCCTGCAGGAAGGAACACGAGCTGGGAGCTGGGCAGATGCTTCACAGCTCTGGGCAAACCCTCTGGGGCCAGATGTGGCTTTGAAATTTGCTTTCACAACAGCAAAGTTAGGAGAGGTGATGTTGACATGATGTCATTTTAGTGTGAACTACCTCAAGGACAGCTGAAAGGGGGTTTGGGGAAAAGAGATGCAGAAAACCTGAGCAGAAATCTGAAGTTTTGATCTTGGCATTTTTCTATAAGAATTGCTTAGGAAAAAAAGAAGGCCAGATCTTAGATTTTCTCCTAGCTTGCCAATGAAGTGTATAAATGGCAATAAAGGAAACCAACTTCTCAGATGTCTGAGTAATTTACCCCTTCTTTTCTGGGTTACTCAGCACCTTGGAGTTCCATCAAGAGTCTCACCCAATGAGGTTGTTACTGTTCTGCTGTGAGCCTCTGTCACAGCTTTAATTATATGAGTTACAAGCTGAAGGCTGGTAGATGAAAGTTAGGAAGGTCATGTTGATTTTGCAGATAACTGCTAAAGCAGTCACTGTTATAATATACCTATTTTTCAGTATCTACTCTTAAAAGCCTTAAGAAATTGGAAAGGTGGCAGAACAGAGTTACAGGATGTTTCAGAAATGGAATTCATTAAACTGCAGTCTAAGAAAACTCCATACTCATGGTTTATCAAGGGAGGGGACAAAACATCCCTTTTATAACAAGTATTCTGTGTATTCTGTGGTGCTGTCTATGTAGACTCCAGTTGTCTCCCCTGGCTTTAAGATCATCTGAGTTTTATTTAACTCAAAAAGACCTTGTGGCAGAGCGTTTGTATAAAACTACCTGTGGGAGTATTTCTTGACTTTTGAGGTGGGCTTTTCCTTGTGTATTGAAATTGCCTGTTGAAGGCTGAGTGGAGGTGCTTATAAGTGTGTTAATGAGATAACTTTGGAATAAGAAACATGCTAACAGAGGGCTGGAAGCTGCAAGGTTTGCTCTGTCATTCCTCATCTGCTTCCCTGCTCTTCTGCAGAACTGTGTTGTTTACCCTTAATAGCAACATTTCTGTTTTTGCACATAAATGGTCATATTTTCTTCAGCAGTTCATAAGCTGATATTATTTTTTTAAATGTGCTGGCTTTGCATACAATATTCATTTTAATGCAACACTTAAGGCAGAGAAAATAGAACTTTTTTTTTAACCCTTAAGAGTTCAGTTTTATTAAATTTTATATTCAAGTTTGTGATTCATGAAAGGGAGACCTTTCAAAAAAACTTCAGTCAAAATGGATATTGCATATGCTATACATTTCTATAATAGTTCTCCACAGGGACTTGTTTTTAGATTGCATTAGTCTCCTTCCAAAATAGGGAATCACAGAACCAAAGAATTGTTTGGAGTGACAAATATTGAGTCCAACCACTAACCCAGCATTGCTGTGTCCACCAATAAACCATGTCCATAAGTGACACATTTATACCTCTTTTAAATACCTTCAGAAATTGTATTTAGGACCTCAGGGCTCACCTCCCTCCCTTGGCAGCCTGTTCCGATTCTTGACAACCTTTCTGGTGAAGAAATTTTTCCTAATGCCCTATCTAAGTTTCCTCTGGCACAACTTGAGATCATTTAGTCTTATTTGTTACCAAAGCCCCACCCTATGATGAAAATAGGAGTGTTGAGCAGTGAAGCATGCAGTACAATAATTTCATATAGGGGGGGAAAAGTATAAATTTGAACTCAGCTGCATATGGCTTCCAAAAGCAATATATCTGTTCTAAAATGTATTGTAAGAATAATTGGATTTCCAGACATTAATTAGGTAAACTTCATCATAAAACAAAACAAAATTTATATTTCAGATAGAGGTTTGTAAGATTTAAAAGATGAGTTGTCTTATCTTGTGCACGTACCTCAAGATTTGTACTTCAGTAAAGGAAATTCACTATTTCTCCCCCAAAATAAAAATAAAACAGAAGTTGTGGCAGGTCTTTAACAGTGTTTTATAATCTTAGAAATAAGAGGATTGTGATACATTTTCTACAAAATCTATATTTCCTCACAGGAAGGTTTTTAATTCACCAGAGCATATTTTATATAAATTCATTTAACGTAGGGATTACTTTAAGCACAACATAAAATGAAAACGCCATTCATATTTTTCAAACACGGGTATTACACATTTTATTTTTAAAATGGTATTAAATGCACGCTACAGGCAGAAGCAACTTCTGAAATGCTGAAATATGCGATCACAGAAAAAAAAAACAACCACACACTTTTTTTTTTAATGTCCAAATCTTTCTTCCTTAATGCCAGGAGCAGCCAAATTATATGTGTAGAAGAATTTTCCATATTCCCCCCCCTGCCCAGTTTGCTATTTTAGGGCCAGACTAATGTGGTGGCATGGCAGGCAGTCAGCAAGAAAACAGTGGCTAATGGAAAACAAGCCTTGAAGATACCCCTGCTGCTGGGATGTGCAGCACAGCCCAGCACCAAGGCTGTCTATGGGCCCAGCTTATTCATGCTGGCTCTGTTCCAGGCCAGCAGGACCTTGCTGGCTCCTGCTGCCTTGTCCCCCTGTTCCCTCTGTGCCTTGGATCCTGAAGGAGCTGATCAGCTCAGGTGCATCGCCCTGCAGGGCCAGGCTTTGCCTGGGATGAAGTGGGGGCTGACAGGAGCCCGGAGCTCCCCGGGGTCAGCTGAAGCCTTGGCACGGGCAGCTGTGCTGCTGACCTGGCCCAGGCATCTGCTCAGGGCTCTGCTGGAGCATCCTTCTGCCCAGGGGCTGCCAGCTCTGACATCTCAGCATCTGTGGTGCGCTTCGTCTGCAGGCCAAATGAGCTGTCCCTGGGTATTTCTGGGCTGAAGGTGGTTTTTTTTTTTAGTGTGACCCTGCCACTAAAGCATCTCTGACTCTTTGGTGCCTTCCCCTTTCCCTCTGTTTGCAGTTTGTAGCTTGGCTGGGAGGGCAGTGAAGGTTGAGCTGGGATTGAGCAGGCGTTGGTCAGCTCCTAATTAGCAGCTAGTTCATAATTACTCCAGGCCTCTCTCTAGCTGGGAGCACTTGACTGAAGGTGGTCATGTTGGAGGCATTTTGGAGGTTAAAATTCATGTCTGATCTGGATATTGCCATGAGCTGTCTGCTCCAAACCGTTTTAAAATCATTAAAGGTGTATTCATGTGCAATCTGCTACATCACCCCCAGTGTGTGAATTAATGCACCCACATATCTTTGTGATACATTGTAGTAGTTGAATTGCTTCAGGAAATCTGTGATTCAGAAATTAAGCCTATCTCAGTTAAACTAATCATTTTATCTTGCCACTTTGGTAAACTGGTCGGCTCTAAAGTTTGGGTGTTAAGAGAGGGAAGAGCAAAGAGCAGTGTTACATGACTTCAGTAATGAAAAGATGGGGAAACGGGATGTCTTCTACTCCTTCCATGATTTAAAATCTTCCTGTCATAACATTATGCATTCTTATTGGCATAAAATGATAATATTGTGTATTATTCTAGACACCTAATAATAATTACTAAAATCAAGATAAGTTAGAGAAAAATAATGAAAAAGTTAAAAATAATTGTTTTTCTTTTAAAGCACTGTGAAAATCAACTAGAACTTACTAGTTAAGAAGTACAAACAATCATTTTTACTCTCCTCAGCTTCTCTTCCAGATACCATTTCCTTCTTGCCTTTAGGGAACTTTAGCCTTAAGAGTGATTTGCTCATTTTTCTCTGGTTTCTGTGCTTTTGAGACAGGAAACACAGGGCTGATCACAGCAGTTAACATTTAGATTGGTGCTTTCTGTTGTCTTGCCAAGTCTTGCTGAATCCACAGGTGGCCTGAAAGTTTGGAGAATTTTCATTTTTTTACAAATTAAATATATTATACTAATGAATGCATAAAATAATGTAATTAGATATACTTTGTGATTATTATCAGTGTCCTGCTAATTATTTCTTTCCTTAAAAGATACTTACATTTTCAAATGTGTGTCTAAAAATAGACATGCCAAAAAAGTATATTGAGAGAAGCCAAGTCATTATTTTCCTTTGATATGGAGATTTGCTCTATACAAAATGTTTTCTGTTTCTGGTCGTAGCTGTGGGATTCTTACAAGGGGAATCATCTATTTCACAGAGGATGGTAAAAAACTGTCTCTTATTTTTAAAATTAAATGTTATTATCCTAGACACCAGTACAACTCTCATTAGCAGATTTTCAAGGCAATTTGCCCGTTTTTGTTTTGTGGAATCCTGTATGTTCTAGTTGCTATTATCAGTAATTTTGGAAAAGAGTCCTTTGAAAAGGAAGGAGGAAAAAGCAATTTTATTTTAAAGTGTGACTCCTAATACCATTTCTTCAGGGTTTTTTTCTCCGTTTTTTGATATCTTCTGATGTTATACACCTAATATAATCTGAGTGCCTGTTGCTGCTTCATTCTCTTTTCTCTTCCTTCCACCTTTCATTATCTAGTCTACTTTTGTGAACATAAATTTCCCTCTCTGCAAAAGCAGTCATGTCAAAACACTTCCTACTAGCCACTGATCTGTGGTGGGATTCTACTACAATCCAAGGGATTGCTCTTTTAAGAATCTCATTAAAGTCTGAACAAACAATATGAAATGAAAAATCCTTCCCCAAGGCACAGAGGCTATAGAAAATACTGCATTGCAAAGCTAGATTGGTGAGATGATATTAGACAGGCGATAATAAAAATATCAGAAAGATTTCATAGCTAAAAAAGTGTAGCAATTAAGGTCAAGAAAGTGGCCCATTTTCTGATTTTAAAACTTTAAATAAATATAATTCACAGATGAGAGAGCATAAACACACAAAATCTTTCCTGATAAGAAAAAAAGGAGATGTTTCTTGTAGACTTTTTGTACATCTGCTCGAAATTTTACAGTCATCTTTACTTTAAAGATGCTCACCGAAGAGGTACCAAAATTTTGGTTAAATGTGTTTTTTTAAAGAAAAAATATGTAATTATACTAGTATGCTTAAAGTTCACATTCTATAAATATTAATATGTAATGTATTGGTGCTAATTTTTCTGAGGCATGTACATACTATAGAAGATCTTGCCAATCATTAATCTGTGGGTAACTCCTGTTAGTTTTTAAAGGTTTGTATTGAAAAACATGGAGACTGGTCTCTAACTGAGTGTTTAATAATAAATAATTTATCTGCACTCAGGGTTTAACTCAATTTGTCTGTCTGAATAGCTTTTCTTATGATAGCTGAGCAGTTTGTTACTGTAGTAGTCTCCTGAGAAGGAAAAGAAGAACTTGAAAGCTCTTATTCCTAGAAGGGTGATGGGATTTGAGGAATGCTTCAGAGACAGTGTGTGTGTGTGGGGGGGAAATTAAAAAATATTTTCTAAATTAGACTCTTAGAAAATTGTTGTATTATCTTGGTTCTGAGTGTTTTAGCTGCAGGGTTCCTTGCAATTCCTGAAGTCTCCTGGGTGGCCAGAATCTTGCACTGTTCAGAGCAGACTTGTGAGTTGTGCATTTTTTCTTCTGTTTGTGTTTTTGGGTGGAAGGCTGAGTGGTTTTTGTTTTGATACAGACCTCATTACAAGTATTCATTGCCTCTACCATCTCCATGTACAATCTGCTCTTGTTTCTCTAGCTGTATATTTGCTATGAAGACCCCAGGGGAAGGTAATCCAATGTAATTGCCCCTAAATTAAAGCTTGAAAAGAGAGGTAATTAATGTAAAAATCCATAGATTTTCTATCCTTTTGAACAGACATACATACAACTTGCTTTTGTGTGCTTTGGACAGTTATGGTTTTTATTTTGGGGTAGGGTGCTGTTTGTCTCCATAGCCCACTAATGCCTAATTTCTGGATTTACTCTTAAGACATTAACAAAGAGTTCATGAACAAAATTCCTTCATCGAAAGAGGAAGGTTCAGCTGAGGATTACACACTGTCAATTAAGATAAATAGTTATTGGCTGGTGGGAAGCTTGTGAGCAAGTAATTACAAGAGATGTTCCCTGTTGAACCACCACATATAATCCATCAGATTTCACCTGATGTGGATTAGGTTGATAAATTGAGTTGCACCATTTGTACCTTTCTCCACCAAGGGCTCTTGCAGTTTTTAAATTTTGTTTGCTTTTGCACATGGGGAAGAATATATATATATATGTTTTTTAAGTCATTCTGAACTGAGAGAATTACAATGGCATCCAAGTTCCTACTTAACACCTGGTTGGAGGCTGGGCTGCCCATGTGAGGCTGGGAAATGCCATTTGCTCCCATCTCCTGTAGACCAGAGCAAGGGCTACGGAATAATCAAGATGTGGTAATTGACTCTTTCCAATTAATTAGTTACAACGTAGCACAAGGCAGGCAGGGTAGGGAAGGCAATTCCAAGACAGGGGCCATAGGTGGGTCAAAGCAGGCAGTGATTGCTCAAAATCCCTGCCAAAGTGGTTTATTTTTGTCCACTGATCACAGAGGAAAGGTGCAGGTAGAGTTTGGAATCTGCACTGTGACAATACGAGTTTTCACACCACACATCAGTTTAAAAATTGTATGTTTCCACAGCCAAATACATTAAAATGATTTTATATCTTTAAAATTAAAAAAGTAAGATAAATACTGGAAATAAGAAAGACACACCGGTCAGAAAAGTCACTGAAAGTGCAAAATTGTAATTTTTTTCTATGCTCTGACACACTTTTTTCTCTTTAGGTAAAAATCACTGGCCATATAGAATTTGAACATAAGCATCTCAGCAAACATTATCAATCCCATAGCAAAGAGAACCTATGATGGCATTTCATGCTTTAGGGCAAAGGTTTTTTCTTTAGTGTTCATTATTGTAGCTGTAAATGGAAGTAAAAATGAACTTACGTGCATTCATGTTGTAGAATGAATGGAGTAAATATTAAAAACAGGAATTTTAAAAAGCCGAGGACAAAAAAATCAAGTGACAGTAAATGGATACATCTGGGCCCTAAAGGGTTAAAAATAATTTGTTTTTGTTTGCAGTTGTAAACTAAAACCCAGACACTACCAGACACTCTTCTAAGTGACTGTTCCTGTACACATCTCACACCGTGTATGAACACAACATGCAGGAAAAGGAAATGTATAATTATATGGTCAGGATAAGGAGAAGTCTTAGGCCAGACTGGAGCCTTTATACTTTTTTTTTTTTTCTTTTTAGTCAGTGACTAGAGCTTTGGGGACAGTATGGAGAAGAGAAACACTTGCAGCACACCTCTTGGATTCAAAAGGCTGCTGTATTTTCTATAGATACCTTGAATTTTGCTTTAGTGAAGACAAAGTCAGCAGTGTAATCCATCCATGAAGCTGAGCTTCAATTTCCCTGTGGTTGGTTTATTCTCTGCTTGCACTGCCAGGAGTGGTGTGAATAGTGAAGATGGGCCTGAGTCAGGGTATATTCACCCAAATTGTTGGGGCTGTTCATCTTTAATGGCCTAATATTGAAGTTTTAATTTTTCTCCCTACTAACTAGTTCTTCTGTGGTTTGTTGGGTTTTTTTTGGGTTTTTTTTTAAGGGTAAGTTTGTTTGTACCTGGGCTATTCCAATGCCAGATCAAACTGTGGTGTCTTGTTAGATACAGTTTTGTTGGTTTTTTTTGCATATGCCTGATTAGGAACACATGAATAATGGCAAATACAGAATTGCCCTTGTTCTATTAAGTAGATGCTTTTGTCATAAATCTGTTTCAGCAATATGATTTTGAACTCTATGGACCATATAATACTGGATTATTTGCATGGAACACAAAATGTCTGGATTTTTCTTTACAAGACAGAAATCCTGTAGGCTGGATCAACATGTCACCTTTGATTTAAAGGGGTGATTTTCTAAAAAGAAAACTTGGAATGATGTATCTGTGAAGGCATATTTTGTGTCTAATAATGCAACACGATATCAATATATCTGATTTTAGTGAGGATGAGCTGTACTTTGTGTTTAGGCCAATCTATAAACATATATATTTTTCCTGTCTGAGCTGTCCTGTTTCCTATGGGAAGTTGTGTTGCATAAATGTGCAGTGGATTCACCAGCAAGCCATACTGAAGCAGTTTATGGCTTCTGGGTGGTTTTTTTTATTATTATTATTTTTAATTTGTTATTTTGTTGCCTAGATCAACTGATGCAATTTGGTTGAGCTGTAGAAACACCCGGAACTAAAAGGTACCACACGTTGGACAACTGAGAAATGAGATTGTTCCTACCTTTGAGAGAAATTTGTTAAGGTTTCATTACAATCTTTCCAGGGCTCTTCCCGTGGTTTGGGGAGCCTCGCTTGACTTTCTGGAGAAGCTGAAACTGCAGCCTTGTTACAGTGGAATCTGCCTCACTGATGATTAAATTTAAGGCACTCTGACACTGTCCCAGGATGCTGAACCACCCCAGCACTTTTCCTTCCCTGTGGTTTGTTGAGTACGTTAAAAGATAACCAAAAGCGTTTTCTCAATGTATGAAAACAATAACATGTCTCCATTTACTATAGATATTTACATTTTAAAAGGGTTTTTTAGGTATCAGGCAACTTCTCTTTTTCCTCCCCACCCACCAGAAGTTATATTTTCAAGTGAATTTGGGTATAACACGAGTACATCATCAGTGCAGTGTTCAGTTTTTTCTAATTAAAACCTTAGTCAGATCTCATTAGGCATCTTACATGTCATTAGTTTATAAAGAAAATACTGCAGGTATTAAAATGTAATTCTGGTTAATGCATAGCAACTAAAATTATTAATGATTTTTTTCTGAGAGTTGCTATTTTCCAAACCTCTTGCTCTGTGGAAATGTGCAGCAGTAGCAGCACACTGTGTGAAGTACAGTATCTATCAGAAATTACTGAGGACATGCCACAACAATGACAAACGTTTGTGATAAAGCTCCACCATCTCTGTTTCTGCTTCAGCAAGGCAGGCAAACATCTGTACAGTGCTTTTGGTGCATTTGTTTAGATGTGCATGAGAGCAGAGTGCTTTGCACATGGCTAGACAGAAAGGCATTTAGGAAAAACAGGTGAAACTTGGACTGCAGTTTGGTAGAAAATAGGTTGATGGAGAAGTATGCAGATGAGGAAGACAATTATTCTATTCCAGAGCGTTACCATCATAGTTCACTCTGTGAGGTGTAAATTCAGTTCAGATTGAAGCTAACAAAGATCTAAAAAGATGTAGACATAAGCCCAGCTTCTTCGAGGCTGCATTCCATTAATAACAAGTAAAAAAAACAGAATATCCTGCCCTTTTTGTGTAACCCCTTGGACATTTTCAAAATATTTTGCTGTTACTTTGGCCAGGGTGTGTTCTGTATGTCCTGGTGGAGCTGTGGGTAACATCGGCACTGACTTCAGCAGTCCAAGCCACGTCTCCTGCCTCCTGTTTGGAGATGAAACATTGTTCCAGCCACTCACTTGGAACCAGGAGATTGCTTCTGCAAAAGCTGGCTATCAGCATTTATTAGCATGGCATTCTTCNATATATATATATATATTTATATAAATATATATAAAATGTGTGCTTCCATGTATGGGCAGACCATGTGAAACTTCACACTTGCAAACCGAGGTTTTCTTGTTGGTGGGTTTTACTAATTCAGAATTGTTACTTTGTTACATTCAAACACCTTGAGGTTGACCATGGTTTTGAAATTAACAGTGCATAACATTTGGAAAGGAAGCGAAGGGAGTTTATTGCCTTAATTGCAGTGTAATGTTCATATTAAATATATTTATATTTTAAATATTCCAATTGTAAGGAGATTTTAATAGAAGCTGGAGCTGATGAGGCAAAGCAATGCAAAAAGGCTGTTCCAGATGGCATTCATCCAGAGGGACACATTTGTGTATTGACAACGGTGGAAATATATGAAAAGAGAAATAAGCAGCGAGTATGAGACTAGTGAAGAGAATCCAAGTGAGAATAGTCCAGGAGTCAGTCTGGTGTTGCAAGGAAAGGAGTAGCAGTATTCTCTACGTGCTGTAATGTGATCCCAGGGAAAGATACTGAAAATAGTATTTCAGTCAGGCACTGGGGGAGTGGAGGAGTGCATCAGCAAGACAGTTGTAGCTGAAATTCCAGAGGGGGAGAATAAAGTTTTGCAAAAATGGGAGAAAAGAGGGAAGATGAATTTATAGTGAAGGCCAGTCTTGAGGTGGTGATAAAGATATAAAGATCATTTTAATGGACTAAAAATCCAAAAGGCTACATCATGTGGGGATTTGGGTACTCTCATGGGTAATTTGGTGAACAAGGGGTCTAGTCTGGCATAATGGTGATTCTTCCTTGTATCAGGGAATACTTTTCTTCAAGGGAACCTCTCTGCGAAGCAGAATGTTTACATTTGACTAACTGCATGTAGTTCAAAAATTAATTGAAAGAAATACAAAAAATATATTCAGTGTTTCAAGTCTTTCCCATTCCTTTTTGATGCTTTTTCAAGTGACACCACCAATTGTAGGAAATACCTTATAACTAGCCCAGGCAAAGGTTAGAACTAAATATTGTGTCAAGGAAAGCAGGCTTTTTTAGTTAAAAGCAAATGCCAGCTGCTGCCTTTGATTTTAGAGGAGAGCTTTTCTTGCTAAATGCCTCATTACAGTGTTGTGTATCTGCTCCCCTTCCATGCAACGTTTGTTCAGGCTCCTTACTCTGAAGTTCCTTTAGAATTCATTATTTAGTTTTTAGCCCAGTTCTATTTGGATATTTCACTTTAGGTATTAATTCCTTCCTCATGTGCTTATTTTCCTCTGTGCTGTCGAGAGTCTTGAGTGTCATGCCATGGGCACAGTGCACCAAGGGAGGCATTTTTTCACCTCCCCAGATACCAGCCCAGCCAAGGCTCCCTGGGAGGACTCCTGGGAGCATGGAGACTTTCTTAAATTGCAGATTAATTAAAAATTGCTCTGTTTGGGAAAAGAGATGTGCTGCCTTGTACTTCATAGCTTCCATCTGCTGTCTCCTATCCAACAGGGCAGCATCCTCACGCTGACTCTGCTGCCCAAACTATTGGCCTCTGCTTGGCTGACCAATTGTCCTTTGCAATTCAAATTAAAGGAGAGCATGGAGTTCTTGTAGCCATCTTCTGCAAGTAACAGAGGCTTTTGTTCTGCAGTGCAAAGCAGGTTGACTTTAAGTTGAAAATTTAAGAGTAAATGCAGTGAAAAAGTCTGTTGTTTGTGTTTTGGAACTTAAAAAAAAAAATACTCTTTTTACTCTGCCAGGAAGAGTAACAGTTATGTCCCTTATGAAGTCAAAGCAAGTCTGTTTTCTAATGAAAATTGTTATGAGATGGTAGGGACATGGTTCAGTGGCTGTATCATTGCCATCTTATCAACTTTCTGAAAGTGCTATCCATCCATCAGCTGCTGATTCATTTTCCCTTATTAAAATCACACACGATGCAAAAAAGACACTGGTACATTAAAAAAAAAAACCTGCTGTGAGAGTGCTTTTTTTTGATCAGGAAATGTTGGCTTTGTGTTATCCTAGTTTATTGTAGTATATATTATATAGTATTCCTGAATTTTTTAGCACGTTTTCTTAGTACGAGAAATATGAACTGCAGCAAGATTTGGTTGCCAGAGTTTTTGCTGAGAACGAGCTGTTTGAGGAACCATTCTGAGCTGTGAGGCAACGTGTGAACTCTAAAGCATTGAGATTTTGAAGGGGAAATTTTTCAAGGGCACAAAGGGAAGGGAAAGTGCCCGACTTCTCTGCCATCAAAGGGCTCTGGTTGAATGGTGTGGGAGGGTGGCAGGTACTGCCCCGAGTCCCACATGGGCAGGGAAATTGTTTCAGCTCCACTTGGGAACCCCAGGGCTGCTGGTGGAGCAGACATGGGAAGAAAAAGGAGGGTAAGAAGCAGAACCCAGTATTAGTGGGAGAAAAAAAAAAACCAACAAAAACTCTCAAAGGAAAATATTTTTGTTGATATTTGCTTAAACAGAGCTGTTTCTTAGAGGAGGATGTCTTCAGTGTCATGGCATGTTGGATATGGCTTTCAGTTTACACTGATGTAAGCTGCAGGGTCTAAATTATTATTGCTTCATTGTACAACAAAGATGGAGCTGCCCTCTGAAAAGAACTTGCTAATGCAAGCTTGTAATTTCAATTTTTCACGCATTTTTCATTCTGTGTTTCACTAAAAATCTAATCTACCCAATCATTGCTTTAGGCTAATAGCCTGTAATACAGTATAGTGTCAAAAATGTCAAACTTAATGAAAAAAAAAAAAGGAGGAATCATAAATATTCACTGAAACCACTTCTTTGAGTACTTTTTTTCTGGAAGATCTAGGTTTTGTGGAACATGTACTAATCAAATCTGAAATACAAAGGGAAAGCTGTACCACCATGAAACTCTTCCATGGCTAAGGTGTGAATTAAAGCTATAAATCTATTAAATATGTTTTTGAGAAATCATTGACATAAAACCTAGTAGAAGGTTTTATGCTCTGCATGTCAGATATATTTTTCTGTATCCTTGTTGAGACTTCTACTTGACCTTTTTAAAATGAAAACCTGAAATTTTTTGCCGTCTGTTGGGCAAGGTGGTCAAATTCTTTGCTTTTAAAACTCTTTAAAATTTCTGTTGGAGGTTTAGAAGGAGAGAAGGAGTAGTTTCTACAGTATTCATGCTGTTTAATTGCAACAAATAGTTTAATTACCTGGCTCAGCCATGTATGACAAACCCCTGAAATCTCCGAGGTGCTATGATGGTCCATGTGAGATGAAACACCTGCATGCCAATAGTTGGGTCAATTTGCATAACTCCCTTAAACAAGGAGGCCATGGAAAATCAGCAGCAGTGATTTAGCAAGTCTTTGTGTTCATTGCTGCCCTTCCATCTCTCCCATTAATATTTGTTTTGTTTTTCTCCTTCATGCTACAGCAGTAATGCTGATGATGCAACCCCAGACAGCCATTTCTGTGTAATAGCTTTGGGCATGAAATGCTTGACTGGCACTCCTGAGCAGCCACCATGAGCTCTGCTTCCCAGGTTTGGATGGATGAGGCATCAAGGAAATGAAGAATTTTCGTAAACTTAAGGCTGGAGGACGTAAGGCACAGATTATAAAAAGCATGGAGTGAATGATTAATGCCACCACAGTGCAATTGAAAACAGGAGTAAGAAACTTTTTGCTCAAACTAAGAGATTTATTTGATTCAACTCGTAGAGAAAAATAAGTGTGTAATACAAAAAAAAAAAAAAAGGAAACAGAGGTCTACCCTACTGTATCTAAACTCTTAAAAAAAACCAAAACAAACCCCAGACTGTACAAACAAATAAAGAATAACTTTTTATCTTCTGGGTGAGGACTGTCTGGACTCATGGCAGCTTTCTCCTTACTTATTTAGGTAGTAAATGCAGAAGAGATTATTATATGCCAATATATTAAATATTCTATTTCTGAAAACTCTCAGAAAGGTCAAGAATTATAGCATTGACAGTTCTGTTTTTTCTTTCATTTAGAATTTCACAACTTCCTCCCCTTTCTCCCTTCTGCATATGTGTTCAGGAGATTTTAAAACTTTCCTTTAAATCCTCTGTAATGGTCTTAGCTAATACAATAAATGTCAAGTATCTTTGAAAAAGTCCTGAAGAACTTGTGTCACAAAATAAATCTGAGGCTGAGCAATTTGAATCTTTTTTGTCCATGTCACTGAAACTTCAGTGGAAGAAAAATCCATAAATAAAAATTAAATTTGTTGTTGGAATACATCAAATCATTTGATTTTGATGAAATTTAGTCCCTGTGCAAGGAAAGAGCACCTGTCATTTTGCTTGTGGGTCAGAAATAAAGCATGATAACTGAGTGTGCTAGTGAAATATGTTACTGCCTTTATGCCACTCTCCTCCTATACTAGTAGATTGCAAAATGTGCTGTATCCCCAAAATGCCCAAATCAGCATTCAGTAAAATTTAGTTAGATTTGCCCTGTTGTTTTCAATTGTTTTTTGCCAAAAAGTAAAGGGTGGTATCTTGAAGAACAGAATTAAGTGAAAATCTTCAGTAGATAAATTCAAGGCATGGGAGTAACACAGTATGCAGACACCAGTAATGCCAGTATTCTCCACTGATGGCATTTCCAAATACACTTTGTTCTTTATTTAACAAGGCCTGAAAATTACTCTGTTTTCACTTCACTCGGAAGCAATATCCAGACTTTGGTCTTGAGCTTTGG
Organism: Nicator chloris; assembly: GCA_013400495.1. Classification (NCBI taxonomy): domain Eukaryota; kingdom Metazoa; phylum Chordata; class Aves; order Passeriformes; family Pycnonotidae; genus Nicator; species Nicator chloris. Next base: position 17,172 of record WAAE01017715.1, on the reverse strand, counting down.
TTTATGAGCTTATCTCCAACCCACATCCCTATCATTAGTTCATCACTAATTGGGAGAGTTGTGAAAAAGTCAGTGATGGGGTTATTCTTAACCATCTGCCCAAAGTGTCTCTTGCCTGGAAGTTCACACGTCCATGCACTGAGACACACACCACAGGGTCACTGTCCTTCTGTAACAAACTGCTTAGGCACAACTGAGTGAACAGGATTAACTGCATTTCTCTGCAGACATTTCTTCATGCTTGAAGTTAGATGCAAACTCAACTCGTATCTTTATGAATTTAATTCAGTACTACTGGATTTCTGCAGTGAGAAGTTTCTCTTTGCTTTCAAATAGATCTGGCTGCATTCTCTGTAATTTTAAAAATGTTTTTGTTTGGTTAAAGGGCACACTTTTGAGTTGGGAGTATTTTGAGGGGACTATAGTTCCAACGGTGTTGCTTCATCACGTAAAGGTATCCCACCTTCTTAGCCAACAGGAATTCACCTGTTAAATTACTAAGTTTATGGTCAGTAATCTACCAAGTAAATTGCCTGGTTTTTGGTTTTAATGAGAGATTTCCCTTTAGCCTTTGCTGAAAAGGAAGGGGGTTGATAGAACATCTTCCAGTATATTAAATTGTTAGCAGCGTTACTCAGATACCGCTTTACAGAGTTACTTATGGTATTATCAAAATGTTACATTCATTAAGAAGGACTTCATAAATTCCTTGGACTTCAGGGAAAGTCAGGGTGACTCAGCATCTGTGGCAAACTGGCTTTAAAGCGTGCCTGTGGCTGTGTGTTTATGTATGGGATGTCAAGCCTAATCCATGCCAAATCCATGAATGGTTAGATGATGGTATTTTAAAAACCCCACAGTAACCCATTCTTTTTTCTTCTCCTTCTTTGGCATTCTATAATAGACTCTGGTATATTGATTTCACTTAAGATGCATTTCATAGAGAAATGCTCATGTCCCGAGTCGTAGAAAATAGGTTAAGTTGTTGTGTTTGTTTGTGTGAGAAATTGTGGTCTAAAATGAAGAGCCTCTTTCCAAAATAGTACTTTGTAGCAGGAATGGAAAAAAAAACAAAAACCAAAACAACAACAAACAAAAACCCAAAAAGACCCCTGGGAGATTCATGTTTTGACTGAGCCAAAACTTTCACATTTTTAACAACAACAAAAAACCCTAGTGTGAATAAAAAGGCATTTGATCCTTAATCAAAATTTTAATATAATACTTTGAAGACTTACCTTTTAAAACACAAATTGAAGAAAATTTCAAAAGGAAGTTTTATTTTAAAAAGATATTTGTCATTTTTCTTACGTTGGTTTAAAAAGTTGATATGAAAGGTTAAAAGCAAAAGGTAACTTTCTGTTTGTTAAGGATAACTTAATTCTCATCAGAATTATTTGCTTAGTCTCAGAAGGGAAATACGCTTATCACTGAATTCCTTTCTACAGTTCTTGAAGAGTGTTGATGCTCTTCAATTTATTCATGGTCCTTTCTAGTTCTTCATGGAGTTTCTTTCAAGTATTATCCATGTATATGTGATGAAATCATACACAAATCTGTTGCAATGTAGAAAAAAAACTGAAAATAGAAATAGCTAGTTCTTTAATTTCTCCACAGCTGTGAATGGTGGTAACAGAACAATTAAACTGTGATATCAATAGTGTATCCAACAAAAGAATCAATCAAAGGTTGGTCAGCACAAATATGTTTGTATGTATATTGTCAGTGTTTCAGTTGAAAAATGAAACTTTGTGTATATATTTATATCCATATATCTATCTCCTTACACTAGGAGGAACACATTTTTGTGCTGCAACCATTGCGTTGTTGGGAAGAACATCTGAAATTAAGTTGGCCGGTGTGGAAGTATTCAAAACCTGAGCTAAGAAAATAATTTTCTTTCTCAATTAAAAAAATACCAAAAAGGAAAAAAAAACAACTAAAAAAAAAAAAAAAAAAACAAAACCTAACCAACCAAAAACAGCAAAAAAAAAAAAAAAGGCAAAGAAAAGTCAAAACAGTTGATGTTATGGTTATATAAAGTACTAATTAAGTTTCCTTTTAAATATGGACTCAAATGCAGCTTGAGAATGTCTTCAGTAATTTTTCTGAAATCACTTGCAAAGACATAGATGTTTCCTACTGGTTCTTCTGTTGAAAAATATTTTTGAGGTAATTTCTTACAGAAGGGTAGGATTTATCCTTAGATCTGAGTTAAGCTTCGGGGGGACAAAGAGGAGGGAAGTTAATTTACTGTCTAGAGTACAAGATGCAGACTGTAGGCTCTGTTTTTTGGGGTTTTTTTTGATATTAACTTAGGTGATACGATTTGACTCGATAGTCATGCCGACAAGATGCCATTTGTAGCTACTTAGAAGTCACTTCACAATACTAAAATCTTGGTGCAGAACCACATAGTTTCAAGAACAAAGGCACATAAGTGTCGTGGCGTGTTATTTTCACTCTGTATGATGCATAAAATGTCAAATTATAAAATCAGATGTTTTTTAAAGTATATGTTATAAAGTACAATTATAAATATACCCTTTTGATGCATAAGTATCGTGATGTGGGTCTGTTCAGGAGGATAGGAGTGATGAATATTTTTTGGTTCAGTGGTGATCTCCACTGAGTGGGAGACTTGAGGTGAGGATGAGATGCTGCGATGCCTTTGTGTGTTTTGGGGTGCTGGAGACCTGCCTAGGGGTTCTCACCCTTGGATCCATTGAGTTACTCTCCTGCAAAAGTGTTGGCAGAACATGAGTTTCAAGACAAGCTGGGATGTGTTACATGAAATTGCAAGTAATTTTAGCACTAATGAAATCAATTATCAAATCCAGTGGTTTTGACATTCTTTTCTTCTGTTGATATCAGGGACGTTGGTGAGATACAATGTTCAAAAAAAAAACAAACCTGGAAACAAAACCCTAATATATTCAGGTGATTTTCACTTTTAAGGATAAAGTATTTCGTAACTTGAGGGATTAAGACAAAAATTCCTTTCTTTCTCTCAGGTTTTCACTTCTATCTCTAAAAGAGAAAGCATTATAAATTTATAATAACTGTAAAAAGGCATTAAATTAACCAGTAATTTCTCTCTTCCATTGCAATAATTTTATTTATTTCTTTCAACTGTGTTTAAACCTGAAATTTAATTTTTGACTAAGTAAATAAGCATAATTTTTTTAAGATTGGTAATTTTTTTTTGGTGCTGTTGTGTTTGATGCAATATATTTCAAGCCATTTTGAAAGGCTTGGGGTTTTTAAATTTTATTTTTCAGACAGTGCTTTCAAAAATACATGTTACATGCCCAAGTGCACATAAGAAATGGATGAGAAATATTTTTACTTTTTAATGAGAATAGGCTGTGAAATATTTATAGTTAAAGTTTTTATACCAGACATGCACAATGTGGGTTTGTTTTTTTACTCTTATCAAATATGTAATGCAGTAAATTTTTGGTGTCAGGAACTATAAAAGACCAGACATCATTAGATTGACAAAAATGGCAAACTACAGGCTTTGGGAAATCTTCAGTTCTGGGGAAAAGGATCTTCTTTACAGGGAACTGGGACTTGTTCTGGGAAGAATGATCCAATTGTTTTTTCTCTCCTGGACTTTCACTGTTTCATAGTTTGGTGATCTTAAGAAATTAATTTCTATATACAGTGTTAGAATTAGGAAAATAAATCATAGTATAGCAACATTAAAAGCCAGTTGATTGGGGTGTGTGTGTGGGGAAATCTTAGATTAAGTGAAGAAACTCAGGATTTTTGCCACATTCTCAATTTTGTTCAGTCAGCTTCCCAAGTCTGGTATGTCATTGCTTCTCAGGTGTTGCTATTTATTTATATATTGTTTTATAAGCATAAGGGCTTTTTTGAGATTTATCTGAGATAGAAAGGGTATTGCTGAGATAGACAAAAATGAAAGGTGTTAGAAAAATATGTGGAATTTCAGGGCTGTAGAACAGCCTCTCTAAACTCCAGGAAGATTCAAGTTGAAGAAGAAATATAAATCCTAATCAGGTTTCATCCCAACATTTCCTGTCTATGGTAAAGTATTGAGAAGCATTTCAAAATAATTTTTTAGTCTTGTGGCTGCCCTCTAGTCTCCTGAAGATGAATCACGAACATTTGTGGCTCTTGCTAAAATTAGAGTGTTGCTGCTATTTTGTTCAACAAAGAAGTAGTTTGGGCATTTTCTTCTGGTTGTAGATAGTTTAGAAATAGCATGTTCAGGCTCCATTCTTCCTGTACCTCAAGTTTGCTCATAGAAAAAGAGTACAGAGCAATTTTAAACGATGAACTCATAAAATCTGTTGGACGCTTTTTTGACTCCGTCATCTCTACCTCCTGTTTTCTTTTTTGTGTGTTTGCTCTTTTCCTCCTGCATATCCTACAGGTCAAGCTACATTAGAGTGTCTGCTGGGAAACATCAGAAGAAAATCCTGCATGCTCGTTGAGTCAGATTAAAGATTGTTTCGGTGGGGCTGCAGTAGCCTCCGGTCAGCTCCTCCTGATGAGATTTATGGGATGGTTCTGAGCTCGCTGCGTCGTCTCATTAAACCTGCAGTGCTGACACGGTGGCAGGGGCAGAACCGAAATGTGGGTGTGCCAGAGCCACCACAGCTGGCTTTTGTCTGAAATTCACAACTCAGCTGACCCTGGGCTTCACTCCTGCACTCAAGAGGTGTCTGGGCAGCACTGACAGAGCACTGCACAGGCTGTGGCCATGGGGTTTATTTGGCAAGGAGTCGCTCGCTCTGGCTCCTGGATGGAGCAGCTTTATCTTGTTTTAGCTGACAACTTTCTCTGTGCCTGCATAATCAGAGTGATAACTGGGTGCCTGCTTCAGAGTTTCAAGACACTTTCTTGGAGTTTAGCTATTTTAAAATTTGAGGACTAGCAGAGGGACGTAATACCAGCAGAAAGTGGTGTGGTTACTGCTGTGAGTGCCACATCAGTTGTCATCGTCATCTGGTTTCAAAGTTTGGTGACAGCATTTCATGTGGGGTACTAAAGTCAGCACCACATGAACTGCAGTAAGACATAATTCTGACAGAAGGGTATATGATAATATATCTAATTCTGCCAGTAGGGTTATCTGTAAGAGAGCTCATGAGAAATTTTGTTATCTGTGTACATTTTTTTAATGTAAAGGTTATTTCTAAAATGAAATTCCTAGTTTTATAAATCAGGGATAGCTACTTTGTGGAATTAGCAGGTTGTACAGAGAGAATTTTTATATCAAAGGAGAAAAAGTGTCTCAGTAGCTATCTTCATAAAATAAATTCATTACTTGAACCATTCTAGTTTCAAACTACATCAACTCAACCTATGCCCCATAACCTGATAAATAATTTTCTGTGGGGGTTTGCTGGTTAGAGGGTTTTTTTTGAGTGGGGGCATGTTTGTTTCTTTTGTGGGGGAAGATTTTTGAACTTAGACAATATGTCTTAAATCAATTTTGCATAGGAAGGACATTTTAACTGTAAGAAATCTGGGGTACACAGTCACCTGCAAGTCTTGACTGAATTAAATCAGCTGCCTGGCTGACATTTGTAGTGAGGATGAACATTTCTGTTTGCCAGGAAATAATTCTGTTACTTGCAGAGAAGGAATTTTACTATTTGCATCTCAAAATGAGATACAGTACCTATTGTAGTGCTAAGCTATGTTTATTTTTCATTCCGAAATTTAACATGGAAAGCATTTGTAATAGTTAAACATCAGAGCGTTTACGGAAGCTGCAAATTCAGATCTTGTCTCTTCTCAGTAGGCTGGCATCGATGGCAAATCCCATAGATATCTGTCAAAATGAGACTTTCAGGGACATGAGTTATCAGCCAAGACTCTTTATAGCCTTTGGATGGTTTGCAGTCATTTGCATCTGCCGTCTTAGTTTTGCATTACTCAATATCATACATATATTATTTAACATTTACCAAACAATCAGCTTTCTACATTAATTCTTTGCTCTCCTCAGCTTCTCATTTCCTCTGATAACAAAGCATTGCAGGAAAGTCTGAGATAAAACAAAATAACTATTTGGGAGAAATGATGCTAGGTAAGGCCAAAAGTGTTTTCAAGCTAACATTATTGATTAGCATTTTTAGAGTTTGATAGATAGGAGTTGAACTTTTTTGTTTCTTTTTTTTTTTAGCACAAATCCTCTGATTTAACATGACAGCCGCATTATTAATTAACAGAAATTGGAATGAGCGACTTCAACTAACTGCTAGGTGCATAATTTATTAATTTATATACAGTATAAATAGTTCTGGGTGTATGCCAAAGGAATTAATAATCAGAGGAGTAATATCACGGAACATTCATATCAAGGAGACATGGTAATACTTTATTACAGCATTTGAATTAATGTGAAAAATTAACATCATCACTGGATGCTATGTTTATTATAATTTAGAGAGAAACTGATAGCGTTACAGACCTGGAATCAGGAGACTGCAAGTCTGGAGAACACACACACAAATTTAAAGGTTGCCTTTCGCTTTGCAGTTGTGGAATATGTGTGGTGGAAGGAAGCCTAACATTATGTTCTTTGGTTAAATCCCTGATGATTAAAAAAGAAACAAACCAAACCAAACCCAAACCTGCTATGAATGGCCTGTATTTAACCCTTACTGAGCTCCTACATGTCTCATAACTTGGTGAGTATTAGGGAGGAAAGTTAATATTTTGCCACACGTGCTTAGCTGATAATTATGCTAATAATATTTATTTAATGGCGGGGAGATTAGCATACTTTTGTCGGGTTTTGCATTCTCTGGTGTTTGAATCTGACACTTGAATATTCTGATGAGTTCTGGTTGTTAATTTCTGCTGTCCAGATTTAAATAACTCACTTTCAAAGTACTTTGCCCATTTAATTATTACTTCTCCAAGCAGACTATATGTAGAAACAGGACATTTAGGAGGCAGGCATCACCTGGGCTTTTACTCTGTGTTTTGTTATATTAAATCATTATTTTGCTCTCCTTTGATGGCAGACAACAACTTTTCACCTGCTGATTTTGTCTGCTCTGCCCCTGGGCTCTCTAATACAGCCCCACCAGAGGCCACACAAAAGAGTTGAGACCATATATTGAAGTTGTGTTTCATCAGCATCAAAAATGATGGCAAATAATGGCTGTGAGTGCAGTCCTAGGAGAGTTATGAGCTGTCTGTGATCAGAACAAAGTCAGTATATGATGATATATAGAAAATCTACTTTTCAAGTGTCACGTGCATGTTACTTTCCCAGCTGCTATCGAATGGATGAGTTTTCTTTGGAAGAATAGATTTTGAAGTTTTTATATTGAGTTTCTAAGAAATTACCATTGTGAGGCATCTATGGAATCCTTTTCTTTGTGAAAGACTTGAGAAATCCATCCTTATTAGGCAGATTTTGTTTTTCAAATGCCATTTCTTCTGCAGAGCGTGACTTTTACCTTTTCTCCTATTATGCTGTGATTTTACTTTTTTTTAATAAATTTTAGTTTCTCTCTATAGATTAATTACTTTTGGTTCAGCCATGTTTAGTGCTGTATATTTTAGCTGTACTATTTCCTTAGTATTAATTAAATCCTTACAGGAAGTGTATTTGCAGCAATTTTATGTGGAGTTTGTGGGTTTCCAAGAGTAGCAGATAAAATAGCTTTTGTTACTTGGCTATCTCTTAAATTCCCTCAGACTGACAGTATTAGAATTCATGTAGAGCACCAAAGTCCTACAATTTTAAAGAAGAATTTTATAAGATGTGGAATTCTTAATAAAGAATCAGGTGTGGCTTTTTTGTTCAGAAGTCTGGTGCTGAAGCTGATGAAGAGAGGTAGAAGCACTCAGAAGGCACCAATCTATTGCTCAGCTAAGTCAGGAGCCAGGGCAGCACATGGGGTGATGCTCCCCTGCATGACTCACTCAAACCTAATTATTAAATCATCAACAGCTTTGCAATTAAAAAGTCTTCTAATAGACCCTTTGCTTAGTTAATCCTCATCTAGTCAAGAGCAGTGCTAAAGATTGCACAGTGCTTCTAACCTTCCTCTTGTGGTCCATTTGTTTGGCTTATTCCTTCTGATAACCTCAGAGTCATAGAACACGGGTTGGGCAGGGACTTGGAGCAGCCTTCATCTGCTCCTGTGCTTCTTGGCAAAAGCACGGTCTAGACAACGTTGGCCCAGCCCCTTGTCCAGCTGGATTTTAAGGCTTTGGCATTGGGGAAGCCTGCATTTCCCTGGGGAGATTTTTGCAGTAGCTGGTTGGACTCTTTTTGGGTAATTGGCCTCTTGTGCCCAGCTGGAATGTCCCCAGAAGCAACTCGCCATTACCTTTCATCTCCTCCATGGGACTCCTGTACAAATGAGGTTTCCATCTTCTTTTTGGGCATTCTTTGAACATCTCCTCTAATCCTTCTTGTCTCAAGGCTGGTCAAACCCAGTTCTCTGACTCTCCCAAATGCCAGGATTCTTCCCAGGTCTTTGCTCATCTTTGTGACTATGCTTTTTTCTTTGTGATAATGTTATTTTCTTATGATCAGGAGGATGATTTTATTTTTGCTGTAGAACAATGGTTCTGACTGAGCCTTCAGCAAAATGGTACAAGTGTTTTCCATGGCTTTGTGTTGTATTGCAATAACTCATTTTGTTCTGAAACCTGTGAATATCAGGTTTATAACTGCACATTGAAATTAGGTTTATAATTTCCAAGGGAAAATGGGAATGTTTACAGTATTACTTCAGTCTCCTTTTAAGATCAAAATATAGTCCCATAGTTAAGAAGCTATGCTTTTAAAGTTGAAATTTCAAACTAAATGCCAAAGTTCAAGGAAAATACCACTTGGGTAGGGAGCAAAGCATTCTTAAAGTACTTATAAAATGCAGTGTATTGTATATAAGGGAATACACTTTCCAGGGGAAAAACAAACCAAAAAGAAACATACTGAGTGATTGTCTTCCTCACTTCTTAACAGAGATATTTAATCATGAAATAAGTTTTTTAAATTTCTAGAACATGTAAAGATAGATTTTTTTTCTGTTACCACTTGTAGAAAGGAGTATTATTTTGGGGTTTCCCTCTGGTTCTTTTTTTCAGTTGTAAAGAACTTGAAATTGTAACCTGAACTTTACCTCTTCTTCAGTATGTTCTGTGCTACTTTTAGACAGGTAATCACAGAAACAATTAGGATGTTGTCCTGAGGCTCCTGTACTGCAGGTGCAACTGTGTGATTGCTGTTTTGTAATTACTGTATAATTCTAACCACGCATTTGCATCAGATAAATTGTACAGTGTACTTCAAATAAGTGAAAGGCCCTTTTCAAGCTCAAGTAAGTACTTAATAATTTAGGGTGCTCTGTTATTAAGTCTCAGAACTACTCCTTGGTGTGTTATTTCATTTATGAATCTCAGCTAATGGAGAATTTGTCATGCAATTGGTTAAATTGTTGCAGAAAACTGTTGAATAACAGTGCTGATTAAAACATTGAAATTAAAATTCCTTGAAATATGCAAAAAAGCTCTAAATGATTACAGAGGCAATGCCAACTTTAGTATTTTTGTTTTTGAAGTCTTTGAAGTCTGACTTTGCAGAACAGATTGTGAATCCCTGGCCCATTACACACCTGCAGAGATTTTGGTGTTTTATTTCTCTTGGGTGAAACAGCAAAAGCCCAAACCATGTTAATCACTGTCAGAACCAGTTGTATAAAATGCCAAAATGCAATGAACCAGGAACTTTATAATAAATATGACAATGCAGTTTAAAGTGTTGTTTTGTTAGGCTTGCAATTTGTTGTAATTTATCATCTATGATAGTACTGGAAGGGGAAAATATCTGGGACTTTCAAGTGATCCTTTCACTTGGAAGAAATGTTCCCATATCTGTGTGCAGATTTAAAGATGAAGGAAGGAAAAAGGAAGTGCAGCTATGAGATATGTAACACAGGTACTTTAAATACATAAAATTAAAATGCACTACAATTACCTGTTAATACCTGCTTAACTCATGGGTTCTATTTGAGATAAGATTGATAAGTTGCATCTTGTTTATTGAAAGGCCTATATTCTGTTATCCTTTTAAACAATCAGCAGCTTTACCATGTGAGAATACTGGATTTTCTATTGCAGAAAAGAAACTGCTAAAGCTGAAGAGAGGAATGGTGCTCAGCTACATGAACAGAATCTACTATCTTTTGTAGTTTCAGTATCTGTACTGCTCTATTAAGTGAATTATTTTATCAAAAGTTACTTCTCAATGTACTTTCTGAGCAAATTTATAAAATAATTTTCAGATTTTTTGGAGAAGAAATTGCTCCATTTCAGCTGCCTTGACAGGGAGTGACAGTGTTGTTCTAGAACAGAACAGGACTGTTTTCTGTTACACTGCCACATATACAAGCACAGTTCTTATCCTCTGGCCTGGTGAATTCCTGAGTTAGGGTTTATTCAGGGGTAAGGTTATCCAGGGGTAAGTTATCCTCTAAAATAGATTCAGTTGAAAATACAGATGCATTATGGCTGATTCTAACAATTTAGATTCAGGTTCTGGTCTTTAACATGCACAAGTTTATGCAGGTGTTTAACTTAAAGCACAAGAGTAAGCGGATTTACTTCACTGGAACTATATCTGATTAGGTAAAACTTAGCCAGATTAAATTTCTGACATACTTTGACCCATGCCTTTGCTATTGTCTAGGAAAAAGACATTCCAGAGGCATCCTGTAGGCAGCTGTTGAAAGTTCTTGCTTTGTTCCTACAGGAAATTTTCACTGCTTCTGGCATAGTTCTAGTGGAACTGCTGACCACAGAAGAATTGCATCTGACTATGTCTCTGTTTGTTGTTCCTCCTGCTGTGACAGCTTCCATCATGTCCCTGTATTATGCTCCTGCTGAATCCCTCTGACGCCTCTTGGCATCACTGTAGCCCCTGAACCACATCATTGGCAATTTAAACACTAGGATATGACACAATTTCAGAAGTACTTTGAGCTCCTGCTCTCAAATAAGTGATCAATTACATGTTTTTTAAAGTAGTTTTCAGTAGGGAATCCTGACACAATAAGAGTAGGGTAAACATGTCTTGAGGACGAGTACACATGATCTCCCTGGGAGGGAATCAGAAGAAGAAAAAGAAGAACAATCATCCAAAACCTACTCCTGAAATATATTATCAAGTTGGATGATTTTCCTGGATTTACTTTTTCTTTTTTTTTTTTTTTTTTTTGGCCTGAGAGGGTTTTCCCAATCAGTGGTAAATCAACTGATACTGTTCTCTGCAAGGCCGATATATATTTTTTTTTTAATTGTTAGAATTAATTGTTACTTGTCATGCTGGTCATATCCACAGAGTATACCCCAAACAGAGCTTTGAAATAGATAGAAATGATTTATTACATCCAGGGTTGACTAGGAAGGATATGTCCCTTGGAAGGGTGGTGCAATAAGTGCCCATATCTATCATACTTCCCAGTGGGTCTGTATTAGTCATGTGGCAGAATCCATCACTCTGCAAAACCTCAGGCAAGTCTTTCACATGGAGCCATCATGTTATTTTTGATACTTAACAGTTTCTTGCTGGAACTCACCTGAAATCACTGGTACTTGATGACAATATGGATAAGAGTTTGCACTGTGAGCATTCTTGCCAAGTCCAAATTGAGAATTCTAGATCAAAAAACAATGCAGATTGAACAATTGGCCTCACTTATTTACATTTGATATCTACAGCTTTTTCAAATATATCTCTGCATTAGAATAATTCATTTGGGTTGCTGTCTAACAGCTTTGGCTTTTAATGCAAGAGGTTGGCAAGAAATTTGTCACACTCCATTCTTGAAAGAATTTTCTCCTCATGAGAGCCTAATGTTCTTGGGTTTGCTTCCCAAACTTTTCTTGATTTTTGAATGTTGCTAACTTCAAAACTTTCTTCTCACACAAGAATAATTGGAACAGTGCTGAATTTCTCTGGGTCAGTCCCTAGAAGAACCAGTCTATGTTCTCTAAGGAATTGCCCAAGAATTTCCCCCTAAGGAAGCCACTGCTGGTGATCTGACTGCCTGAGGCACGTGGCTTTTATCCAGTTGCCCCTTTTAGTGTCACCCACCGTTATGACTTTTAATAGTTTCCTTCCTTGAGAAATAAGTGCTGTCTAAGCCTATAATTTGTGACCAAAAGTATCTGAACTTGCTCTAAACAGGCCAAGTTTTGATTTTAGGAAGCTTTCACATTCACAATCATTTCCTCTTCTCTGTTTTCCTGCAAGGGTGAGACCTACCCTTGCTTCACTCATATTCAGACTAGTGAAAGTAAATTGTGTTGCTGCTGTTCCACTGAAAATCTTCTGTCCTTATGGAATAGTAGGGTAGAGCATTCACTTATTACCTGAACATCTGTTTGGTATGGCAGGTTCTTTGTGATTTCTCCTGAAAGCCAGAGAAGATTTTGCTGTGAAGTAGATCTCTGCTGAACGGATCTGAGTTGTAACAAGGTCTCAAGATAGTGACTTTAATCTGGTTCCCTGTTTGCTTCTTGTTATCTACTTTTATCTCCCATTTTGTCAGAGGTGTGATTTTTTTTTCCTTTTTTCTGTTACATCTACTGCACCTGTGTGATAAGGTCCCTTATGTTTGTTTATCTTTTGATGAATGAGTTCTAAAAGTCTTCTGCTTGAAAGTCAGACAACAGTCTTGTTTGAAAGTGTCTTGTCTGAAATACCATTTTGGGATCCCGCTGTTCTCTTTGAATTTGGCGTTAAATGAACTCAGGAAAGGATTGAATATCTATGTGAAAGGCTGACTGACTTTTTACTTGCTTTTTCTGAACCTTTCTGAACCTGAACTGTTCAAATCCCTCACTTCAGGGGGGTAAAAAAAAGCTCTGTGTGATATGCTTATGAAGTATGCATGCAGTTTAGGATTGACATGTTTAGCAAGTGTACCTGTATGACAGAAAGCACGAGCCTGGTAGGCTCCATAACCAGGAAAATGAAAGGGGGAATGGCCATAAGGTCATGGACTTTTCTAACTTGGGCTCCTCTTCAGGAATCTCCCTCTTTCCAGCGGGTTTTCTCTTCAGCTTGAGCTATAAAAGTCAAACTGAATTGCAACTCCGTGGCAGAAATCTGTCTTTAAACCAGCACACCACTGGTGTGAGGAATGCTTGCCACAGGATTTCATAGATGCTGAAAAGTTAGTGTAAGCTAAAAAGGCAGCAGTTGAGTTAGAGATGAGAAAAGACTCTCAGAGCCATTAGATTGAAAGATACAAACACCAGCACAGCATATCCTTGAGTGACACCTTTCTGCAGGATACCTGAAAATTCTGGGAAAGCTTGAAAATTTAAATTCTTGTTCAAACAAAAGGCATTGTTTTCATTCTCAGGTGTGTATCCCTGTGTACCTCTAGAAATCTGCAATGATGGTGGGAGTGGTCATGCTTCATTTTCAATTATCAATTTTAAACATCTGACCAATTTGTACCACTATAAAGTCTGGCTTGTGTTCCCTGCTTTCCAATAATAAATCAGTAACAAATAATTCAAAAATGTAATTATTTACAGTACAGTATGTAGAAATGGATTTAATTTAATTTATTCTGAGTGAATTAATACATATGAAAGAATCATCCAACTGAAGATCAATTTGAATGTATCCCTAAATGTATTTGCATCTTAATTCTGACTTTCTAATATGATATTAAAATGATTATTAAAATACATTTTTTCATTTTAACCACATGTCTTGAATACTGTTACTGTTCAGGTTTCTCACCTGCACTCGAGTGGGGGGTTATAAATCCACTGTTGAGCTGTGACAGGACTATTGTGCCCTTCACAGGCCACCAGCTCCTGATAATCTCATTTTATCTTCAGTGCTTGTGTCCAAGAAGGAGCACATAAATGTGGAGCTGTTGAGCGATGCCATGATTGTTGTGAAAGACGTGTTTGGGCCCGGGCTGGTGATCCAGCAGAAGGGTGGGGAACGCTCCTGTGCAGGGAGGGCTGAGATGGGAGGCTCTCCAATTGCTTTTTCAGAGGTGATTGTTTCACTCAGGCTGTCTCCCTGCACTCCCAAAGGGCTTCACACACATGGCCTCTCTAATAAACTTCACAGCCTCTTTTGGAGTCAGCCTGTGCACCTTTCCTGCAGTAAGAATGCTGGAGTGGCTGCTCAATTAGTCTGACATGATTTTTCTCCTTTCTCAAACGAGTGCAGGTGCTGCAAGGAGTTGTAGCCAGGCTTTGGTGTAGAGAGGGACGTTGAGTGAAGGGAAGGTGAGAACAGCTTGTCAAAGCATAGGCAAGGGCTTAAGGCAACTAAAGGTAAAAAATGCAGTTTACTTGGGTGGAAAACTATATTTACATTAGTTACAGCATTATTCAAGAGAGTGGAGTCTGGATGTACTCAATTCTTTTTGTTCTTGCTAGTCCTTTGCCAAGCATTTGTGTAACAAAAGTATTGCTGGTAGAGATGAAGTGTGAGTCCTAAACACATGTCCATATAGACACTGAAACACTGGTGGCAGGTCAAGTCCATCTAATACTGTGGTTTTAAAGGAATATTTTATGGTTGGGATAATTTCATCTGGTTCTTCAGGAAAAAAAAAAAAATGAAAGACACTACTGTGGCTCTGGGATCAAAAAGAATCAGGAGGGTATCCTGATATGCCCTCAATCTAGAGGAAAAATAAAAATTAAAAAAAAACCAAAACAAAACAACAAAACAAAAAAAAAGGCACAAAAAAAAAAACCTAGGAGAGGAAAGAAATAAGAAAAATCAAAAGTAATAGGGTTAAATTCAGAGCAAAACCAATTTTTTTCCCATCAATTTCTGGGTAGAGCAAAAAGCTGAACGACATACAGGTTATAAAACAACCTATATATAAATGTCTTTCAACCTTGAACTAAAAAGAGAGCAAACAGAAAATCCCTATTCTGTAAATATTAAATGTTGAGTACATAATGTATTAAACCTCTCAATCAGGGATTTTTTCTTTTTTAATGTATTTTCTTCCTTACGCCCCCTTGACACTATAATAATGAACAAGTTATTTAGTTAATGAAGAAAGCATCTTGTATTTAAAGATCTACATATTAATGTGACCTTCCTTTGTTCATAGCTGTTAATATTTATTGCCTTTTCTCATTGAGATTTTATTTGGTGTTCTGTGACAAACAAGAGTATGATTAGTGAAGCTGTAAAGTTCTCATGGTGGCTGCCTGTGTTCCCAAGATAGCAGCATTAGTGTCTGCAGGAGCAGTTAATGCTGTTTATCATTAGTGACAGAGGCTGGGAAGGGCCTTCTGGAGCTTTTATCTTTCACCTTGCCAACAGAAGTTGATGAGCTCTGTGATTTAAATGCAGAGGTGATATTGTAATATTTATTTTCATTTCACATAGACAGGAGCACAGGTAAGCTGATCTTGTTGATGGAGATTAATTAAAACCATGTTACTGTACAACTGGGCAGGCTACAAATTGATATACTTGGGAAAAAAAATAGCCATTAGCACTTCATTTGCTTTTCTTTTTGATTAAGCTAATGTTTTCAGAATTTGTAAAAAAAGGCATACAGATTAGGGTTTTATACCCGTTTTTCCGCTGATTTTGAGTTTAGAACCTTGAACTCTACATCTCACACCCACAATTTAGAATAAAAGAACTTTAGCAACTTGTTGGAATGGACTCTACTTTGGAAAATAGACAAAATGACATGTAAAATTGTGTGCCTTCATATTCAGACTATTCAGAGCTCCTTCTGTATGTACATGTTTGGGGACCTTGCATTTCCTCTACTTCCGACTCCATACAGGATGTTTCAACATTCAGCTTGTCCAATATTTATTTGTGCATATCTGGGAAATAGATGATAAACGCTGCTGTTGTGCCAGAGTCTCATCATACAATTCTACTTACAGAAAAAGCTGACATTTTCTGAGCCTTGTATTTTACTCCTGAAATTCCATTTCGAAGTCAAATAAGTTGGCTGTCTACATTTTGTAGGATCTCATTTCCAAAGGAAAATTTGTAATTAAAAAAAAAAAAGAAAAAAGAAAAAAAAAAGTTGGATGAGTAAAATAGTTGTATTATTTGTATACATGTTAATGTAGACTTTAAGACAATCCTCTAGCTGTTTCAAAAATGCTTATTTGGAGAGGAAAATTCAAGAGGTAGTCTTTCAGGACTACTGCCCAAAGGAGGTCCAGACTGCTAACTTTGCTGTGATCCTTATTTGTATGTTGGGAAGAGCAGGAGATTTTATTGGTTCCATAGCAGTGTAAAAAAATAAAAGGTGATATATAGGTGATAAAAGGTGACACTATCCACAGAAAATATTCTGAGCTGAGGTCCTTACCAAAAACTAAGCACAAACCTGTATGAAGTACAGGGGTCTTTCCTAGCAGCTCAGAGAATAAAGTGCCAGGGTATGAGACCCCTTTTGTACAAAGTACCTTTCTCTGGTGATAGTTATCCTTCTTTTTCTGGATGCAACTTCTTCAAGCATGGATGAATTACAAGTATTTATAGTTTGGTGATTATAATAATCCAGAGTATGCCTTGTGTTCTTTTTCCTAATTATTTTAAACAGATTACAGATGAATTATTTAGCCACATAAATAATGTATAGTTGCCTATAAAATTTTTGTGTCTAGCTAGCTGTAGCTGCTTTGATGGTCAAGGTGAAAAGGAATGAAAGGGATGCATGGGGTGGAGGATTTAGTGATGGATGAAGCAGCAGCTACTTAAAAATGAAAATTAATAGTAATGTTTCTTGCCAGTTTACATTATTATTATATTTCTGAATTTGTGTGAAGGATGAAGTTTAAGTATTAAATATTACATCTGTTTGTAGCAGCTCAGTTTCACTAGGCAAAGTAGAACAAAAAAAGGAGAGGTATGGGGTGAAATACACACCTAAATATGCTTATGTACAGATACTTTATATTCATTTGTTCTTGCTTCAGAGTGTTAATTCTTTAAGGGATCATGTTTTAATTGCCTGTTCTGTGATGGCTTTCACAAGGTAGAAATCAGGCTGATCTTCTAGTACATCCCATGCCAGCTGCAGAAGCAATGCAAACTTCCCAGCTTGACATCCATAAATCAGAGTCTGATCTTTGCTTAGAGAATATAATTCTTATGTTTAGGGGGAGAAAAAAACAAAAAACCAAAAA
>WAAE01017712.1:0-64146 GCA_013400495.1 Nicator chloris | reverse complement strand
GAGCCGAGCTACACCCATGGAAAAGACACTTTCATTTTGCAGCGAGAGGTTTTATTGTTTCATATTATTCAATTGTTTGTGCTTGTGGGCTTTTTTTTGTTAAATAAATAGGTTTTTTCCACTTTTTCTCAGCAGAAGTTTATTCCCAGACCAGCTGAGGGGAAGAGGCTGTTTGGGTTTGCTTTCCAGAGGAACCCCATCCAGAGGTTTCCTCCCAAATTTGCCCTAAACCAGGACAATTGGGCAGGGCCAGCTCAGTTAGTAGAGTTGGAGTGTTAACTAAACCAGTGGCCTTTGCTACATCTCGATGTTTGAAGGTCCCTGCACCCATTGCTTTCAGTCTGGTTTTTCACACCCCACTGTAATGTTTAACTGTTCCAGAGGCTGGTGCAAGGTAAAGAATATGATACACCCACTCAATACTGTGCTCTCTGGCCCAGGTGTCTATGAGGCCATTTTTGAAATTAGTCCCCTTGTCCTACTTCCTTCATTTTGGGGTGGCATGTCTCCACACGACTTGCTTTTCAAGACCTAAGGTCCTGCTACAAGCATGAGGCACAGGGTACATTTCCAGCCATCCAGTGGTTGCTTCAACCATTATAAGCACGTTTACAGACACATCAAAAATACGGTCATTAATTAAAACTGCATTTAGAATTCACAAACATAAGAAAATAAATCTTGTAATTCTCTGTACTGGAGGAGCTGAACACAGGTGATGCCTTCCCAAGTGTTCTGTACCAGCACAACAATTCTGAGACATCTTTGGGCTGAAAACTCTACTAGGGGTCTATAAACACTGATGCACAGCATGTCCTTTGTGAAACTCTAAATCCTAGTATTTCCTTTCTCACAGATCTGAATACTACTAGGACTTGGGATGCATCGTCTATGCAGTCAAGAAAATATTATGCAACTACAGTGCATATGTCCTCATTTTGTCTTCATGAGCTGTCTGCTTTTTCCCATCTAAAGTTATACTGTTTATATTTTGCATGGGAAAGTTTACTATGCTTACTGTAATATTAAGTGTCACATTTCTTAGTAAACCAGAAAGAGCACTCTGTCAAGCAAAGAAACTTTGTTTAGTGCTCATTTTAATAAATCAGTATGCAGAGACCACTCTGTATAATCAGGCTTGGATTAACAGTTTAGAAGTCACACACACACAAAAAGTAACTTTTACGCCTCTTCAAAACCCAGGAATACATTGTTCAATCATGAGAAAGATATTTCCTGTAAAAAATCTTTTATATTGCCAAGAACCAGAAGTCACACTGGGAATTTACAAATGAAAAGCAGAAGTCGAGTGTTTGAGTTATTTTCTCATTCTACCTGCTGTTAAGGTACACTAATGCTAACCATTTCACAAAACAAAACAAAACAAAAACCAAAAACACCCCAACTTTGGCTGTAATTTCTTAAGAGGGAAAAAAATGCCTCAAAGCTAAATTCTTGTGTGATGATCAAATTAACTACTAAGAGTCATTATTTTGTTTTTATAAAGAATAGGAAACAAAGGAGAGATTTTAAGACTGTTAAATTGCCTAGAATTTTCATCAGAGAAATGAGTCGTGAAAAATTGAATCAAGTTTTTTCAGAAAAAAATAGTGTAGCTGTGGTATGTATTCTTTTAAATAGATTATTGGAAAAATGTTTTCAAAGGAAGTTTGAAAAAAGTTTTAACACTTTTGTTTCCAATGCAGATAACAACCAAATAAAAAGCTGGATCAAGAGTTCTAAGTCATACTAAACAGAGATTTTGATTCCTGTGATCCCCATTATTGAATGGAGAAAAATCAATCAAAAAGATCCCAAACTACAACCAAAGGGATGCTTCCCTACCATTGGTAGTTGAAAACTGTGGGAAAATTAATAGTCTCCAGACATGATGCCTTAGCTCATCCTCCTCTGCTGTCCTCTCCAGGCTGCCCAGCTCCAGAGGGGATTTTGGTCTCTTCAGGGAGTGGAGAAAATTCTAACTTTTGCAGATACCTGTGCCATTTCACCTTCTCTGAATTAAAATGAAAGATCAGAGCTACACAATTGCGTTAGAACTTCCTAGTCTTCAGAGGAGGACATATGAAAATGCTTTTAAAAGCATAAGGTATCCATACTTTAAGAGTCATCTCAGATAAAATTCTTAGTGTAAAGATCTTTTCATGTGAGAACTCAGGTCTGGAATTTGAGAGTGTATGCCTGTTTGTCAAAGGATAAGACAACCCAGAATTTTGCTGACTTTGCACATTGAATTTACTGTCTAACCAGAGTATAGTTACTGTACAGTTATTCTGATGTGAACCAGACTGAGACATCACCAGACTGAGACATCAATGTACAGTTCTTTTGCTTTATTTCATAGATTTAATGACCTCCATCCACAAAAGGTCCCAGAATTAGCCAGAACCAACACAGAGCATCCTGGCACACATCCATTTCCCTGTTCTTCAGAAGTGATTTATCTTGAGATTATTGCCCTTTACTCCCCAAAGCACTCAGCATGCCATTATTTGAAGTTCAATATACAGAAGAACTTCAGGATTGATCTTGCCATATATATCCCCAGCTCAAACCCACATTAGCATGTATAAACAACTCTAAGTGCTACTTTATTTCTTGGTAACCTTTTCTAAGTGAGTTTACGTCTGAGAACAGAAGTTAACACAGAAATGTGGCCTGCTGTATGCTTAAAGGGAACATTTTAGCAGGCAATAACAAGAACTATGGACTTGCTGTCACTATCAATTCACAGCTGACTGTCAAGAGATCTCAACTACAAATGAGGTTGTATTCTCCAATTAAAACTGTCATTCTCTTAAATACAGCTTGACCAGTGAGACAATACTCCATGACTAAGTGTATACTTTATCCAAAATTACCATAACCCATAAATGTCACATCCTGATGACTCCTTATACAGAAGTGTTATGCATTTGTTTATATACCTGCCCTACCAAGAAACCCAGGGTTCAGTTGACAGCTTTGTAAAGATGTTTTTTTCTTCTGCAGGCTTTATTCTTGATTATTTTCATCTGCATTAAAAGAGCAGATTAACTCAAAGCACAGTGAAAGAATAACTATATCTTCCTGCATCACTGTGATTAATTGTATCTTAGGTTCTTATGTTTAATGTGTGCTATTTCTCATAAGCTTTCTGAAAAATGTCACACTTCTGCACAGGATTTCTCAGCCTGAGATGAGATCTTGTCAAGGTTCCTCCAGGGCTTCCCCCTTAGTGTAAATGACCATAAATAAAGGGGGGGAGCTTCCCTAATGTGGACACTTTTTAATGCAAAGCAAAATCCCTTTGAGATAAGTTCTTATTGTTTCACATTCTGTAAAAATAAAAATTTGCCTTACAGAGGAATCATAATCAAAACTAGCCTCTGACAGCTGTGGTCATTGAGGTAGATTACCACTAAAGGTCCAACAGTCTTTAAAAATGTAGCACTCTCCGTAATGAATATGACACTCAGAATGTCTTGACCTCTCTTTCAAAGCCAGCAGAGCAACACTGTTTAATAGTACTCCTGCCCATTAAGTTCAACTTCAGTGCTTATGGAAGACACTGAAAAAAATTAAAAATGCATTTGGAAGGGAGAAACAAAAGAAAATTTCCATTCCTATTACTTTTATGGGACAAGTAGAATCAGTCTTGAAAGCTGGATCAGGCAAAATCGAAGGAATTGTTACACAAATTAACATTACAGATATCATTACAGATGTTTTGGTCAGCCCTCAACAGAAAGAAAAGAACTGAAAGCTGCTTACTGTTCCACAATTCACAGCAGCCTTTAAGCAAGCGGAAATATGTATGAGATAAGCATATTAATCCTACACTACTATAAATTCACTTAAACAATAAATTCCTTAGTTGTTCACAGCTGCTTGGTTTATGGGACAGATATATAGGCTGTAAACGAAAGACATACATAAATTAAACATTAAGATCTTTTCTTTGCTGAAATGTAAAAAAATCAAAACACAAATCCTAAAGGGTCGTTTCAATATCCTGTACATAGAATACTACAAGTACTGGCCCAAGAACAAAATGTATGAATAAGGCGATTATTTCCAAATCCCATAGGTATTCACCAAGATTCAAAGCTGCAAGGTACAGGTAAATAGATATATGCTCTGTTACAAATCTCTGTGAGGCTGTAACATCTTTCAAGATCCTCAAATTTGACTCATGTGGTGCAACCATTAGAAAAGTATCTTCACCTTCCTTGCCAGTGTTTGATGATTTTGTACGGAAATACGATGACAGCTTGATTTTTTACCTGCACTGGGAGAGGCAGTTTCATGAAACCAAATCTTGTATTTTATTGCCTACCTAAAAATACCACACTCCTCAATACCAGCTTGGTTATTCTTCTATTTTCTAATTTTTCATATACTGGATAAGATATTCATTTGTTAAAACAATGAAAGAAATAAAGCATGCACACACATATTTCAGACAAGCCCCTTTGGCAGTAGAACATGAAAATCTGGATATAATTGAAAAGAAATAATTCTGTTTCCAGTTCAGCTTAGAATGATTTTTGCAAGCAATGCAAAATCCAAAGAGCATTTCTTCTGAAAATTATGTACCATAAAACACAGCACAATGTGAAATACAAGACAAAACATAATCTTTCAACAGTGCCTCATCCTTATCATCTTGCTTTCCAGGGCACATGTTCTGCATTTGACAAGAGCAGGCTGGAGTTTAACATATTCTTATCAGCTGTTCCACATCTCACTTGCCCTTACAAAGAGGCCCATCTTCTATGTAAACCAAGCAACTCCTGTCTAACAACAGAATTATAGTCACAATTATCTTCTGCAAATATCTTAATTAGTAAAAGAAACCAGAAAACAATTTCAACATAGCTCAGGTAGCAAATACAGAAGCACTTGCCAACAACAAAAATTAGATAATTATTTCTCATCAAACTTTCTGCCATCAAGTAATTTTCACAGAGTGACACTGCAGACATTCTGTAATTATGGCATGAATATTGCCCATAAATGCTTATCTTTAAAACTTTATTGTCATAGAGATTTGGAGACAATGAAACTGGAAGGCTATTTCTGAGGTTTTATCAAAAGTGTGGACTTGTAAAAAAAAAAACAAAAAACCCCAAACAAATGCATCATCATGAGAACAAGTGAGATGCAATATATGAGTGTCACATATTCAGAATATTCGTAGATGAGAAAATAATATAGCAAGCATATTTATACTTCTTAATTTCAAGTAATTTGAGCAGCTACAAAAAACAGGGAGGCTTCAATTAAATTCTTAACCCACACCTTTCATAATCACCGTGATCACTAGGATTTTGGCTTCATGATTTTGGCTTCTGATAGCCAAAATCTAAATCATGACACAAATTGATAATGTCTTTCAGTGATCATGCTTTTTCATTTAGTGTAGCCTTACAAAGGCTACTTGTAAAACTAACATCTCTTAGGTGGCATTTTATCACATAATAGTAAATGTAATTTCTTATATGTGCATGAGACTGCACAATAAGAGTTTTGCTGTATGGTAGTAAGTGGGATTCTTAATCAAATTTTTATACAAAGACAAATTTTTGTAGTGTTTGGACAGGAAATCTATGAAGCTGTGATTCTGACAAATAAGACTTCTAGAAGGCATACTAGATACTTTACAGGCAACATCTAATATGGTACATATAATTGGTCCTCTTGTAAAGATTATTTTGAAGTAATTCATGTCAAGGGGCATCATTAATACATTTTTATTGCTTGACACATGGAGTTTACTACTCCTAAGTTGTCATGGCCAACTCATCTCCTGCCTTGAGCAGCTTTGCAACAGCCCTCTGTGCTCCTCCACAGCCGCTAAACCTACACACTGCTTGAGCCAGCAGGAAATGTTCAGATTTGACTGGAACATTAAAAATTGATTATGATTTTGTTTCACAGAATGTTTCTAAGCTGATTGTGGCACACAGACCAGTAGGAACTGCACCAAAGGTCTCACTGCCAGGCCGGGGAGTGCTGTCATCCAGCTATTCCCACAGAAGATGCTCACTTCACTGCTCCAGTGCAGGAGGAAACCCAGTGTCAGGCTTTGTCATAACACACTTACCAGTCTCTGGTCAGATGTGCTGATCATGGGTTTAAGTTCTTGTGGAAGCAGTCTCAAAGATCCAGAACATCCATTTCATGCAAAATGCCAATGCAGAAAACCAGAATTTATTAGGTACCGAAAGAGAAAACAGATGGATATATACATTCAGTTGAAATTCTTCTTCCCAGAGCAGCAGCGTGATCTAAGAGGGAAAAACAGCTGCTGTAAGAGCCCTCTCCACTACTTTCTTCTCTCTTACAATATCAACATTTCTAAAATGCAATAATTTTAGAGCTTTTAAAAAATAAATTTCACATTCTACAACCTCAACCCAGGCACTTAAAACATTGTAATTTCCTGAAATCTATTTAACTTAGCATAATATTCAGGCCTTGAAGGTGGCATAACATTTCTTGACAGCTACAGACATTTGTTATGCATGGCGAAGCTCTAGATACTGCATAAGAATATGCAATGTTGTCATGTTTTATGAGGTCATAACGGAGTAAGCTATGCCAGAGGCAAAGTAGTCCGTCCCATTGGGGAATGGGATTATTGTCTCATAAAAGTTGCATAATGGTATTAGTTTTGTCCTTGTATGTCAAACATTTAAGATGAGGTTATATTGTACTTTTTTCCTTGGTTAAAATTCTTTTTATTATTTTTCTTCAATATTTTTCTTTTTCAGAAACTTCCACAAATGTTCTGTAAATAGACAATTATGCAGGCAAGGAAGACAGGGTGTTCCAAATGTTCTCTCTCTTTGATTTTATAGTATTCTAACCTATATTACAAATCACGGACCTGAAACACCCTGAAAACAAATTTCATAAATTTTTATTCATAAAATGCTCCTTAGTAGAGAGACCAGACTTCTCATTTCTGCAGAAGAGCTAAAACATTACCTCTATTTAATATCATATTAATCTGTCACAACTGGATTTGCTTATAGACATATAATCCTGCCCATAAACACGAGACCCACATGTTATTCCAGTGATTCAGAGACTTAGATTCTTATTCTCCAACAGCATTAAACATCTTGTGCTAGAAATTGTGACAGCATTTTCCTGACATACAGTTTATATGTTTATTGCATTTATCCACCTCCCATATTCTGTCAACAATTACTACTCACTGTAGTTATTGCACAATTAGAAGAAACAGTTGGATCAACACTGAGCAGACTCTAGCAAACCAATGAGGCTCAAGTTTTCTAAGAGTGTAGCTGCATTATAAACCAGTGTGATACAATGAGAAAAGGATATACCTTCACACTGCCTCTGCTGATAATGAAATCACAGAATGACTGAGGTTGAAAGGGACCTCTGGAGGCCACCTGGTCCAACCCCTTCGCTCAAGAAGGACCACCTAGACCTGGTGGCACAGGAACATGTCCAGATGTCTTTTGAATATCACCAAAAAGGGAAACTTCTCATATTCCAAGAGTGTGCTGGTGTTGGCTGAGATAGAGTCAATTTTCTAGCAGCTTGTATGGGGCTATGTTTTGTGTTATAAATAAAATGGGCAGGAGAGATTTCTCCTTTAAAATGCCTTTATTTAGTGATCAGCTCGGGGCAGCGCAGAAGAGGAGAGACGATGTCACAGCCCTGTCCCTTGATCAGGGCAGAGCTGGGTCTACCTTTCTCTCAGGGGGAGGGGCAGGGACATGCCTTGGCAGACGACTTTTTTGGCTGGGGAATACGGGTCTACCCGCCTCAGGTTCTCTTTTTAGTTTATGGAGATGGGGTAAAAGCTTCAAATTAGGTGGGGAGCTGCTTCTACTTCTTCTTTGGCTTGTGGTGCTATTCATGTCTTTTGACGGTATGTTGGCTCTTTATTTGAAAGGTTTCTTTTCTGTAAAGTGTCTAAGGTGTCCTTATTTGCATGGGCAAGTATCCCTGGGAGTGGGATACTGGGATGTATTGCTCAATCCTTTCACATGTCTTGTCTCGGCGATTCGTCTCTGTCCGCTCTCCAGTGTCTCCTCTCTGCTTTGGAGCGTTTACTCGGGGTAGATGGATGACCTACAGAGTGCTGGAGTCGGTGCCATGCCAGGGGATTCGGGGCCGGTGGGGTCTGGAAGCTACCTCGGGGAGGGCGGTGGTGGCGGCAGGGGCAGCCCGGGCTGGGGGAAGAAGGGTGTGTGAGATGCCGGGCCAGCTGAGGTCAGCTCGGGCTGAAGACAAGGCCTGGGCAGTGCCGGGCAAGGCAAAGGCGGGTGCAGCCCGAGTAGCACTGGGGTCCAGGTCTGAAAGGGGTGGGGGGGCCCTCTGCCTCTCCAGGAGCTGCTCTGGGAGCGGTGGCAGCAGCGGGCTTGCTCCAGCTGAGCCTGCTCAGTCGCCATGGCAGCTTAGGCAGGGGGGTAGTGCCCGGGGGAGGAGGGATATAAATCAAAGATACAAAAGCCGGGGGGGCATCAGGGATTTTAACAATTAATACCTCTCTTAACTGACAACTCTTACACCAGTAACAACATCTATGAAATTTGAAACAGCAACTTATTTACTACATTTTGGATGGAATGAAGCACTTGTTTTTTAGTTTGTCCAGATCGCCTCTTGTCCCTTCACTGGGAATCACTGAAGAGAGCACGGCTTCCTTTTTTTTCTTCTTTACACATTGATAAGATCCATCCCACCAGCACCAAACATTTCTCCAGGCTGAATGGTCCCAACTCTTTCAGCCTTTGCTCAAAGGAGAGATACTCCAGTGTTGCCATGCTTTTTAGCCTTCTGATGTTTACTTTTGAGAAATTCCTTTCTCACGCATTTTCTGTAAACTATAGTTAGTTTACATTCTTTCATGGAGGTGGAGTTCTTTTGATAGACACCTGTCTTGACCAGTGTAGCTAGAGAAGTGTTAACCTTACTTACCAATCATACTAGTCTACTACACTATATACATAGAGTCAGTAATGTAATAAAGTTAGTCCTCTTAGCTGAACCTCAAGTCAGAGTCCGTGTGGTCAATCTAGTGTGTCTCTGTGACACTCCAGTCCCTTCATCACCTTCACAGGACTCTCTCCACTCTGTCCATGTCTCTCTTGTACTGGGGGCCCAGAATACACTCCAAGTGTGGCCTCACCAGTGCTGAGGAGAGGGGAAGGATCATGCCCTTCAGCCTGTTAAGGGACAGAAGGATACCATTAGCCAATCATACCATTAGCCTTTTTTGCTTTAAGGGCACAATTGGCTCAGCGTCAGTTGGCATCCATGAGGACTCCGATACCACCAAGCTGATTTCAAGTTGGGTGGCACCCAGCATGTATTGGCGTGTGGTGATATATTGCTGGTCCTGGCACCCTAATAGTGCATTAATTCCTGGCACTGGGCAGATATCCCAGTGGCCACAGCAGCAGACTGCAGCGCACAGCAGCACAGCTCCAGCATACTGCTGAAGGGCTCTCTGTCCAACCTGAATGTGGGCAGCTAAAAGTGTGCCATGAAGTAAAACTTGAATCTTGGTTCCAGCAGGAGGGAAACCATATAAAGTGCCAAAGGTCAAAGGCATAACAGAAGCCTCCCAGAAAAGATGCAAGGCAAATTATGAACAGAAAGCAGCCCTTTGGCAATCAAATCACTAATATTTAGGCATAATTGAGCTCTTTACGGGTTAAGTGAAGGTGACCCATCCACCTCGCTCAAAATCTATAAAATGTTAGCTCAAATTGCTGTCATGCAACACGTTATAACATGATCTCATGGTGTTGATCCAAAATTCCCACTGAAGTCCAAGTGTCATAAATGGTGTGGAATGGACTACAGCCAACCATCACCCACACCAGGGTCTGTTATTGACATGTGTCTCCACCCACTGGGACCAGCGTGGAGCCGTGTGGCAGCAGCACACCCAGGCCTGCCCCTGACCAGCACAGAGGAATAAGCCCATTCCTCTGTTCCTGTAAGCCTTGACAGCACTACCCTGCAAGCTCCTGTCAGACTGCACCCAGCTTTTTGCCCTGTGGGTAAAGGGCATTAGCAGCTTATGATACGAGCACCATCTTTTCACCCAGGAGACTATCAAGTGGGTGGTGAAGCTGCTCGATAAGGTAGGAGAACCCATAATTCCCACACTGGGCAGAGGTCAACTCGGATACCCTGACAAGCATCCAGCAGGACCATGGGAAGGTGTGGCCTCTGCAGCTGTGCACAGTTAGAAACACAGGGTCCTGTCTTAAGAGAGTCAAATTTACTCCCCTACAGAAGTTACCAGTTTATTCCTGAGACTGACTCAACAGTGATACTAGTGGTTTCACAGTAGCTTGTGTTCATTAGAGTGATTCAGTGCAACAAGAGTATGGCACAAAACAGGAGTTTAGAGATCCAGTTCTTTTTTAAAAATGAGTTCTTTTTCCATTTTCTCCTTTTCCCATGGGTCTGTGTACTAGTTCAAAGAAAAAAGCTGAAGGTGTGATTGAATTTGCACTACTGTTTAGTTTCCAACTGAGAAAGTCTGATGGAAGCAGTTCACTTCCAAATGATGAATAACAAGAGATAATTGTTTCAACTAAGAAAGCTCAGCATGACAATTAAATATGTACCATAAAAATTTAAATAGAATCTCCCATTAGTTTTAGAGTGCTGTAGTTCAGGGATTTCAGAGTGGACCAGAGAAAAAGTAACACTTGAAACTTGTATAAAGTTTTCTTTGTCATTCAGTCATCATTACTTCTTCAAAGACTTCTACATAAATGACACCTTTACGTGTTCTATATTACATTTTAATATCCTCTGTACATGCACCTGTTCATGCCTTGTGTCATCTCTTAGTTGAGATGATGATTGACAGGAACAGAGATGCAGATTCTCCTTTGCATGCAGAAATATTACTGTGCTGAAATGCCAATCATTTAAAGAAAAAAACCCCAAAACCTTGTATCTGTAAAAGAGACAAAGGCATACTAAAAAAGAAAATGTAATGATTTGAACTAATCTGTTCACCTTTCTCTAGAATGCAATTTT
Source organism: Nicator chloris (assembly GCA_013400495.1). Classification (NCBI taxonomy): domain Eukaryota; kingdom Metazoa; phylum Chordata; class Aves; order Passeriformes; family Pycnonotidae; genus Nicator; species Nicator chloris. Next base: position 53,094 of record WAAE01017712.1, on the reverse strand, counting down.
GTTTTACCCCTGCCTTTTACATCAGGAACAGAGAAACCAAAAAAGTGTCTGAAATTTTACAGGGAAATCATCATAGTTCTGAAAATACTCAAGGTTTACATTGATCCCAATTATGCCAAATCAGGTAATTATAATTATTAAACTAGTGCCTTTGTGTGCCAAGTACAGAAACTTTCAATTTAACAGTAAAATCACAAAAAGGGAAATTATTTTGAAAAACACTATACATTAAAAATAATAAATCTTGTTTTTAAATAGTTTAAAAAATAATTTCCTCATTTCAAAATAATTATTGCCCTAGCAATCTAAGCCAAGATATAAGCTGTCCAGCCATCATCACAACTTGCAGCAATTCCAATAGAGAAGGAACTTCAGAGTCCAGCATATTCCTTTTTTTATGTTGCAGACATCATCAGCATCATCCAATTACAACCTTATTACCAAATTCCAACCTGCCATATGCATTTGAAGACATATTTACAAACAATTCCTCCATTACCTCCATAATGCCTTCTACGTTTTTATGACCTTAACACTTCCCCTTCACCCTCCTACACTTTCTCCTCTTTCATCATACACCACTGGTCTTCTGACCAGCACTTAAACATAAGGGCAACATACTCAACATAGTCTAAGACTTGTGGAGGACTCCTTACAGTTCAGATAAATAAACAAACCCCAGGGTTTTATGCATTTGTAATGCAGGATTTAGACAGCATCCCTGAAGTTTCAGAGCAACAACTCTTCTTTCATTAGGAAAACTTTTATGGCTTTGCTCATATATTCCTAGTACAACTCGTAATTATGTTCCACACTTTAGTTTGTTCACTTAGTATTCTTCTCACCACTCACCTGATACAGTTCATTATTTTATTCCTAAATAATGACCTAATCAACACACTTAGTTAAATAAAACTTTCCTCGACTGCATAATAGTAAGCCTTCCTTGTTAACATCTTATCCTTACATGCCACACACTAAACAAGAGAGGCACCTGCATTCCTCTAAACTAATCTGGTATAGTTTTCACACTATAAAATCAGAATGAATACATCTGGAGTTTTATCATACTACATTAGCATAACATCAGGTTGTCTTATTTTTTTTCATTAATCTCAGAGGAAGATAAAGCAGCCTGTTTAGGGTTCAAGAAGACTCGGGTGTGCTTTCCTTCCTAATTTATTCTCTGATGAGGATAGGTACTTTTATCATTTGATTTCTTTAACAAAAAGTTATTTGGCCAAAATTTAACCTAGAATAAACTTAAAACCTTGTCCATTTACCTTAGGTTTTGGTAAAAAGCACGTATTAAAGATATTTCGTTTCATAATTACATATTGCCAATATCCTCAAGAAAGTGCATAATGAAATTGTCTACCTATATTTTATTCAAAGCAAAGTTGTAGCAGCTAATTTTAATGTATCCATTAGGATTCTTTCCATTTTATGAACTTAAAAAGCAGCAGAGACAAAGCATACTGAGTAAAGCTGATTCATCTATTATGAATATCTCATTTTGTAAGGACTCTATAAAAACAAATTTATGATGTTTTCATGTTCCAAATACCTAAGCAAAAAGTAATTCTCATTTAAGTTGACCCTCAGGTTAATCAAACATCATAGCTATTTTTCATTTCAGTCTCATAAAATTCTTGTCAAAAGGACCATTTGATGTGTTGTTGAATGGAAGAGAATGCGAAGAAGGCATTCTAAGAAGATGACTTTATTCACCATGGCTTTCAGGCTGCTGCACTTCAGTTTCCAAAATGCTGCATGCTGCATGTGCAAAGTTCAAAGTACAAGGAAATTGCCAGAATGAGGTACAGCTTCTAAAAAAGAAACTGGATATGATAAACAGAAAAATTGACCTTGACATTTTTAACTTGTTATAAGGTGTCACAAAATAACACAATTATAAAAAACAATGGTTCTCAATACTTTTTACTAAAGCCTGAACAATTTAATTATATTACAGATAGACTTGTCAGAAAGTTTTGCAGCAGTGTTTTTGAAAATCAAAATTTGTTTAAAAATAAATGAGGGTCAAGATACAGGATAGCATGTCATCTGACACTTACTATGATTCTTTAATCTGTTTTATGACAACAAGTTTTTTAGAGTCAGGTTTTGTAAAAGCATAAACCAAAATTAACCCAGACCTGAATGCAAAAGGCAGTCCTGCTTTCTTTTGTACTTACAGAAAAGGTGCCAGGAAAGCTGAATCAAACTGCTCTAAATCAAAACTCCTTGGAGAAAAATGCAATAGTCTTGGGTTAAGATAGAGATAATAAGACCCTTCTACTATATATTTAAATCAACTGAAAATTAATGCTTATATGTGACCCTTAATTTTTTGCATGATCTGTAACCTTAACATTATTGCTGAAATGAGAAACAAAAAATACTTATTTGCTATGCAGTGCTAATATAGATTAAAAGGATTACATGATCCATGTGATCTACAGATCAGGACATCTTTTTCATCTACCACACTATTCTCCAAAAATTTTTCTCCCTGAGAAAGATAATGAAAATATGTATGGCCATCTTTGCTCTAAGTGCACGGTATTGGCTCACAGTCAACTCAAGAGCCCACCACGGCACATAAGTCCTTCTCTACAAAGTTATTTGCCAGCTTTCCCAAAATGCTGAGGTCAATAGTGTAAATGGTAACCAGAATTAATGGTAAATTTACACCCAATAAAACTATCCTTACAGGTGCTATAATTCAAATCATTCACTATGAGTTATGCTCTCACAAACAATATAGCTCACAGTGAGGGAAGTGAGATCACCCAGTAGCATGGGGTTTGACCAGAAGTGTCATAAAGGATTTTTTCAAGTTTGTTAAAAAACAGGAGTAAAATGACAATGCAAAACTCTAAGACTCAACTATTTCAATTCTGAAATAGTGTTAGACAGCACCATTTCCTTATTCTTTAACAGGAAAAATTGCCTGTCCAGGACCACATTTTTAAAGTCGTAATAAGTCTTTGTGGTGGATTTTCTCTCCAGGTTATAAAGAAAAAGCAGGGAGCTGGGGATCATCACAAGACAGGATGTTATGCAGTTTGCATGAGGGAGCTAGAGCCAATATTGCAGGAAGAGAGAAGTTGGCTCTGGTTTCTCTCTGTTGACTGCATGGGAAGGCAGGTCTGTTACCCATCATTCTCATGACAGTAGAAATCTGTAACTGTCTCTCTGCCTGCAGCAACACAGCAAATTGAACATGGTCCTGCAACTTAAGTAAGCAGAAGAAAAGGGTATCTTCAAAATACTTGAGGAGTGGAAACATTTCCTACAATGTGTTAAAGCACTATTGCAAGTTCAATAGGGACTTCAGAAGTTCAAAACGGAACTGCTGTTCGGAGCTATGTAGTATGAAATATTCTGTCTGCTGGATAAAGAAAAATTAGGAAAGAAAAGAGAAGTTCATGGCAAATGGCAAAAAAACCCCAAACATTTTAAGTCTATCTGTTTGAAAAGTATTAAATGAGCCAGACTTTCAGATATGTCAAATATATATTCTGAAACATAGCTACAATCCTATAGTGCAGTTGAAAAAGGAGACAAGGAGAGAGATAAATGTGGTTACTCATTTGTTTACACCTTGGCCAGAGTTTCAGAGTCCATAACCATAAATCTAATGTAAAAGCCAAGCATTTCTATTTGCGTTTGTAGCAAAGGGAAGTATCTGAGAGCAGATACCAAATCTTGGCTCATCTAGGCATCAAACTGATTTCTTCCTACACCTAGTCTTGCCTTTAATATTGACACTGATTTGTAGGTGATAGGGTTTGGGGTTTTTTCAGGCACTTCCAGGAAGCCCTTTAAGCAACATCCAGAATTAAATATTTGTGGCTGTTTATTCTCTCCACAACTAACGGGTCGTAAGGTTTTTATAGTCTTTGTGCTTCTGAGAAAGTCACATGTCCTGTACTTTCTCATTCCCCTTTCTGTATGTAAGAAAACAGTTTTTCCTAGACATAGCTCCTGATATTTGGAGCTGGTGGAAAATATTAAACACACCAAGCTACAAAAATTTCCCTTGTGCTGATTAAATAAGCATATAAGAAAATGATACAAGGAAGCTGTTATATTTTTTGATTTGTTGTAACTAAGAAGAGTGTGGTTTGTTCTTATAACCCAATTCAGCTGCAAACGTCCATGGAATTTAATGCTCTGACTAACCAGAGCAATCACAGTTATTGCAAATTTTATTTGTGCAATAGGCCAGACTTTGTATGTACAACTTGCCAGAGGGAAAGGGAAGAATGGATACTTCTGAATGCTTCTTAGGACAGACTGTATACTACATATGTATAAAGGTATATTTTGCTGAAATATTTCAGATGCCAGGTAAGGAGCAGCATTTCCATGCATGGAAAACATTTTCAAGATTTTTAGTATCCATCACTCTAAGGCTGCTGTCAGTGACATCCAAACCCCAGTACTACTGACAAGAGCACCTGATTTTACACTTCAGAATAAAAGCACAAATTCATTTATAAAAGACAAAAACAGAATCTGAAAACTATCCCTGTCTTCAGAAAGTCTCTGTGTTAAAATATTCTTAGAACAAGTCTTCCTTTCCAAATGCTAGTTTTAATTCTTGGAAGTAATTAGTAAGCCATGCAAGCTTGATGGAAAAGCATGTATAAATATGACAGGTATAATAATGTTCTCCTGATATCTCACTGGGTCAACAAGTAGGGGACACACATGGTGTCTTATTGTAAAGTGGCCAGAAACTGCTGACAAAGGATTATCCATGACAGAAACAATTAATTACAGAACAGAAATTCATAAATAAGTTAAATAAAATAAAACATGAGGTACAATAGTCTAGAAATTAGGCACACCAAGAAAAGAAATCTATTTTGACCTTTAAAGACAGAAAAATGTCTTTGCAAGCTCCAAAATTACTGTGGTATATAGTTCCCGTAATTAAGGTCCTCCTGTTACCTGCAGCCCTCCTCAGGGTGCTGAGGCCAGCAGAGTGACTCTAGGTAAATTCACAGGACAGAAAGAGCACATCAAGAACAGATGACTTGCTGCCTGAGCGAGAGAAGAGTCTCAGGCTGCCCCAAGCCAGGCACAGCCACTTCCAGCAGCCCCAGTGCAGCCCCTCAGCCCTTTAGCCCCTCAGTCCCACAAGAAAAAACCCAGTAGAAAAATGCAGTTCATACTCACACTTACCGTCATTCATGAAAACCAGTGGATAAAGATACCAAAAGCAGGTATTCTTTTGCCTATTTTTCCCATAAATCTGGCACTGAAATCCTGTCGTCCCCTCTTAAGATGTCAAAGTTGAAAATCCAGAGATAAATATAATACAGAATTAGAATATTATCATGTTAGTGCACCAGTGAATGAGCACCATAGGTTAATAAGCTAACTATAGATCCATTACATTATGATATTTAGCACTGCTGTTTCAGGAAAAGGTTCATTGGTAAAACCCACTGTGAATTTCTCTTGGTTCACATTTCATCACAGGGAAGAAAATGTCAGAGAATGGTCAATGGAGTAACACAACTCAAATCAGCCTACAAAAAGGTTGCAGCTAGTGACCTACAAGCAGCAAGAGAATACAATCAGGTAAAGGCCCTGTGACAATAGTACTGAGCAGAACATGTTGCTCATTTTCTGGAGGAGAAAAGGTGTTTTTTCTTTTAAACACAGTGTCATTGCTTGTTAATCCTGATCATCATGGCATCCTTTTTTTAAAAGGAAACAGTGGTTGTTAAAATCTAAATGCAGCTTGACTTTTACAAGCTGTTTGAATTTCAGACCTTTTTTCCAAATATTTTTCACAGTATTTGGGGCATTTAAAAAATACTATTTTTACAGAAGCAGCAGCAATTTTAGAAATTTTAAGTTCTGCCAGTGGGAATAATGCCAAGAAGAAAAAAATTCTTAAGATGTACTAAGATTTAGAAATACAGCTACTTATTAAAGTATTCTGTAAAGCCGTTGAGGTTTCTGTGTATCAAGACAAACCCACAAGTTTCAGATCTCTGCAAAGTTTAGAAGCTGAACTTTGGTGAAGTAAAATGGAAGTGATGGTTTGAAAGGTTTCTCTCAGGTTAAAATTCTAGAAGACTAGGAGTATAGTATAAGATAATAGGCTTTCTAGGAAAGTGAAAAAAGTCACCTATGGTGAAGTACTTGCTTCTCCACAGCATGGGGGTCTTATTAGTAAAAATGAAAAACACCAGAATAACAAAAGGGATTCTAGGACAAATAAATAATAAACTTTCTATAAGTAAATAATATACTAGAATGAAAACTGTCAAACTGGAGAAAATCACATCAGATGAATAATTCAATAGCTTGTTTTGAGACTGATGTCACCTACCATTTTCCCTAACAGCTCTGCCAAAATAATGGGGAAGTACTAATTACATGCAACTGAGAAATCACTGATAACACAGAAAAAAGATCAGAGCAGTATAAGAATTAAAGGACTTTGAAGAGAGGAGTAAGGCACACTGAAATTTCAATTTTATGAAATGCAAAACTTTTTATTGAGAGACTAGTATAAAGAGACTTACAAACTAACATTCTCAACAGGAAATAATTGAAGAGGAGATGGTTTTGCATATATTGATTAGCCAAGGATAAGTATAAGCTATCAGAATAAAATAGTCATGTGAAAAGCAAATACCATGCTAGAACGTATGAGGTCAGGTTTTACTGTTAGCAATAGGCGTGTATTCACAGCTACCATCAAGGCTCCTCAGTTTTTCTTTTCATCAAAGATGACTTCTTTGGGCAATGTCCTCAGGCACATGGTAAGAATCTTGGGGCTTTGCTGTGGAGGCCCAGGAGTGGACATCAATGATCCCTGTGATTCCCTTCCAACTCAGAATATTTTATGATTCTGTGATTCACTACAGCAGATAACTTCCACGAAATTTCAGCATATAACAAATAAAGGAAATATTCCTTGCCTTTTCTCAAGGTGTAAAGAGCATCATTCACTGTGATTTTACAAAATTACACAAATATAATTAACATATATCTAATGTCCTACTTAGCTTTTGAAAGATAGGAAAAAAATACTGCCCTGTGTCAGAGGAAGAAGTGACATGATTTAGGTCAAACAAAAACTCACAGGCAGAGTTTTGCAGACACATTTCTCTTATCTGCCCTCCTTTAACCTTTTAGCTGTTCTGCTGCAATGATTTGTCATATTTTTGTCATAGTGTAAATAAAATTCACAAATGCTACAGCTGCATGAGAGCCCTGCTTTGTGATGCAAATGAGGAGCTTCTGAAAAAAACTATGTAATAAAACATAGTTCAGAGATAAATCACAATTTCTTCTCAGAGTAAATGCTTTTCAGCCATGTCATTTCAGTGTAAAATTCCTATTTAGAGAGCCAAGTTTTGAGTAGTTTCAAGGCTTACTTATCAGCTTTAAACCTTAACTAGAAGTGTTCTTTCTACTCTTGTTAGCCATGAGCCATTTTCTCTATTCAGGCTTAGAACATTTTTTATCTGCTCCCCAAGTCTTATAAACTTCATAAACAAAGATGCCCTCTACTCCATGAAGTCACAGCTAATTTCAGATCCTGGATTAAAAATATATCATCCCACTTAACATTATTAAAAATGGCATATAATCTGATATTACCCTAGAGAATACATGTCTGAAATACCATCTTTTTGCACTCTTGCCTGCTATCCAAAATTCACCATATGTGTAATGACGTGGGGTTTGTTTAGCCTGAAAAAGGGAAGCTCAGGGGAGACCTTATCACTCTCTACTTCAAAGGTGGCTGTAGCCAGGTGGGGATTGATCTCTTCTCCCAGGCAACAACTGACAGAACGAGAGGACACTGTCTTGAGCTGAGCCAAGAAAAGTTTAGGTTAGATATTAAAAAGAAATTCCTCACCTGAAAGAGTGGTTGCGTGCTGGAGTCATATGTGCAGGGAGGTGGTGGAGTCACTGTCCCTGGACATGTCTAAAAAAAGACGGGGCAGGGGACTCTGTGCCATAGTCTGGTTGAGAGGAGGTGTCAGTTTAGGTCACAAGTAGACTTGATGATCTCAAAGGTCTTTTTCAACCTAGTTCGTTCTGTGATTCTGTGACTGCTCAGGGCCTTGACACAGTTTGATTTACAGAGGCCACATTACAGCTTAGAGCAGCAGTTCCCAAAACTGCTCATAGTGCTCTTTCCTCTTTCCACCTGGTCTCCACTCTGGTCTTTGAACCACTGCTTGTTCCTACCTTTACCGAGAGACTGCAGCTTTTGCCTGCTTACTGCCTACACCAAGGGTTGTCAAACTACAGCCTGCAGGCCAGACACGGCCACACAGGGTCCTCAATCCTGCCCGCCGGTATTTACAGAAACCCCCCGCCGGGGGTTGGGGGGACAAACCAAGCAGCCACAGATGACTTCCTGCCACTTAATCCACTCCGGCCTCTGCAGCCCCCAAGCACCCGCCGTGACTGGGCTGGAACCAGCTCCTCGTCCTCTCGTCCTCAACCTGTCCCGCCCAGGGGGCGCCTCTCGGCTACAAACCACGCTGCTGCTGCCCACTCCTCCTCTTCCTCCTCCTCCTCCTCTTCCTCCTCTTCCTCCTCTTCCTCTTCCTCCTCTTCCTCCTCTTCCTCCTCTTCCTCTTCTTCCTCCTCTTCCTCTGCCTCCTCTGCGGCTGCCCCGTCTCTCCCTTCCTCAGAGACATATCATAATCTCAGGAACCATGCACTCAAAATTGCAACCATCTTTGGCAGCACCTATGTCTGTGAGCAGACTTTTTCCCAAATGAAACATCTGAAATCTCCAATCAGATCCAGACTAACTGATGAACACTTGCATCACTTGCTATGACTAGCAGTGACAAATATGGAACCTAACACTGACCATCTCATTAGCCAAAAGCAGGCCTATAGTTCACACTGATATATTATTTGTTTTTGTTGATTACAATTGTTCTTCATTTTAAAGATTGCATTCTTTTTCCTGTTTTTTGTGCACTACTACAAATAAAATATGTACAGTGTGCATAGGAATTTGTTAATGTTTTTCCAAACTATAGTCCAGCCCCCGACAGTGTCTGAGGCACAGTGAACCTGTTTAAAAAGTTTGAGGACCCCTGGCCTACACCATCCCTGTCTTCTCATGCTTCTCCTCAAATGGTAACTCCCTTTACCTCCCAGAACAACTTCATGACTGGGAAGTGTTCATGTAATTTAAATTTTATATACTAGCATAAAAATTATATACATATTCTAGCAATTAGTGATCTTAAATGGAGGAAAAAAAATTGTCCATTTTATTTCAGAAGAGAAAAAAAGGAAAAAAAACAAAGCCCCCCAAAATTGGCAGAGCTAATGAACTACTACACTTTTATTCATCTGTATATAAAAAGAACCAGGATGTTTTTCTGGGTACTTCTACACTAGGATAGGAGATTCTTTTCAAATTAAATAAGTATTTCTCTGTTCCATACAAATGAGAAATGTTCTAAGAACAGAAACGTACAGTTTCTCATGCATGTAACATTTTAAAGTTATTACTACATACACCATGAGGTATTTGATGCACGAATGTTAAAAATCCGTAAAAGGAGAAAAAATATTTTCAGCAGAAGCCTAGTTCTATAACTTTTAACAGATCACATACAATTACTATCCTTTAATAGAAGTAGAATTTAATACAATGCATGCAGCAGCACTGTTAGAGATTTTAGGACAGCCCTGAGACACCTCATGAGTAAGTGGAAAATGTGAAGTACCAACAAAATAAAGAAAAATTTGAAAAGAAAAAAAAAAGGTAAAAAATAAGTTGCATTAAGATTTTCAAGTGGCTGATTGAACCTACATATTTTCCTACAGGACACATGAAAATGTCCTTCAGCTGCATTCTAAGTACAACCTGCTCAAAAACAGTGCTCTCTTTGATGAGGAACCTGGAAGAAATTATTTCTACTTTTCATATTTCAGAAAAAAAATGGATTGGATCTGCAATAGGACTCTGAAAACTGCCTTCCACACCTTTTGAAGACAGCTACTATCAGCAAGCATCCAGGAAGCAGAAAGGCCGTTAACTTACAGCTTAATTTGCAAGATCTTGGTTTAGCAAGTGTTCTGTAGGAAAAGAGAAGCTTCCAAACAGGAGGGTTTGTAGTGAATAAGCCAGCATTATTAATAAATTGACATTTTGTTCCTTTCTGGTTTCAGACAGTTGAAGCTTTGCTTCTCATAGGTGCTGAGTTGACAGGCCGAACATCAAATCCATATCAAAGGTGTCAAAGAATACATTCTGTGCCAGTAGCTCAGTGTGCAGCTGCAGTGGGAGCTGCAGGTTGAGGTCTGGAGAGGCAGGAGCCTAAGCCTGAGGCAAGAGGCCATGACCTGCCAACCCTTTGCATAACAACCAGTCTGGGGACCTGTGGCCCAGCCACGTGACCAGACACTGCAGTTATCAATTACTTCAGACTTCCCATGCTTAGATTTACAGAGTATAAAAGCCCAGGGGTTCCTTTGTTTGGGGTCCCTCCTCAAAGGCACACAGCTTGAGCTGTTATTTAGTTATTACTCCAAGATTTAATTGTTTGAAGGATCAGGACATCTGAGACTGATAAGGGAAACCTGGGGTTAGCCAGTGAGGAAACCTGATCTGACGGTGTGAGTGTGGGATGTGTAGCTGTGAAGGGGCCTCACTCTCAACTTAGGTGGTGCAACAGTGGCTCCTGGATGGTCAGACAGGGAAGTTTCCTTAACAGTGGGGAAGTGGCAGGACTGACACTACTTAAACTTCAGTATCATCCAGATACACACTCAAATTAGTAAGATCATAGTTGCAATAGAAAACTTCACTGTCACCAGGTCAGTTAGTGATTTGTCTTGTGGCCCCATACCACTTAGGCTTTAGTGATCTTAGGGAAACTTTCCTGACTGACCATTCAGGAGCCATTCTTGGAGTCTCACTTGCACCACTCCAGACGTACTGCTGGAACTGAAGCACCTTCACAGCGGGCAGCTCCAGTGATCATTTCCAGTGGGAACCTGCTTGGTTCCCACTAGGCATAGTCAGACAATATCAATCTCAAAATTTGGTCTAAATCTTTCAAGGACTATTCATAAATTCAGATTATGTACATGATGCTGAAGTTTAATATTCTCCATTCAGTATCATCTGTAATTTTGAAGTCTAATTAAATGATTCATGGTTCAAATATTCCTCACTAGTTGTTTAATTTTCTAGATAGTTGCAATAAACACACTATTTTTTGACATTAATTTACAGTTTCATGCATGATATTTAAACAGCATTAATTTACAACACCATTATAGTACTTGTATGGTAATAAGACCAGAATTCTATAAGAATGACAAATATAGTAAAATAGACTAGCACTTAAACTGAATTTGGTAAATTCATTCTGAGGCTCCACAAATTATCTGTTTGTTGGGGTTTTTTAACCATATGAGTTTCGTGTGATAAGGGATATCGCCTCTCTCCACAATTTGTTCTTATGCCAGTAGATCATGACTGAGAACTCTAACTCGAAATTTTATTGTTTAAATACTCTTACAATTACATAAAACCACCTGTGTTTCAAAGAGATCTAGTTTAAGCAGCACTGGGTCCAAGCTTCCCAGACCATAGTGGCAGTGACCTAATCAAACTCTTCTGCATTTTCTGAGATTCACAGCCTAAGCATCGGGAAATCTATTCCAGGTCCAATCTGCTACTTACATAACATCAATCTTCTACTTATATAACAAGAAAATTTAATTGTTTCCAAGCAGGAAGACATGCATCAATTTCTGATAACCCAAACAACATTCTTTATTCCAGACTAAATTATTTTATCAAAATCCAATGTATGTAAAAATGGAATTTTTTCACTCCCTTAAAAAATTCAGAGTCTTGTCAAAATCACGTTCACTAGTTGAAAGCCAAGAGTATCTCACTGTCATTACAAGTGGATATAAAATAAATACTGGCATTTGAAAATGAAATTTTTTGGTTTTACTTCTATGAAGGTTAGTACAACTAGATGAAGTAGGCGCAATGAGGACTTTCTTTCAAACTGTATCTCACTAACATATTACACTGCTGAAAATATTTCATTCATCTGTTAACTTTTATTAGGTATGATTAAGAGCAAATGACTCACTTCACTAAATGAAAGCCACCTGCTGTTCTTCCTAGTAACCCCAAGCAACAGGCAACAGTTTCTTACATTCCCGAAGTTTAATTCTGTTCTGTGCCATTAAAGCTATTTCAGCCTCTTTGCTACCAGAATTCCACAATTCAATAATGAAGAACAGACAAATTTTCTGTGTTTAACACTTGGGAAAAAATTATATTAGATCATTTTAAAGTAATCTAAGGTAGCTATTTCCATAATTTGAAGTATAGACATGAAAACTGTGCAGTTTTAAATTAATGGAAGCCTGCCTTACTCCTGCAAACAAACATTTTCCAGCAACTCTGTTACAACACCACAGAAAATTAATGACAGAGTGAATGACACTAAGTTTAGAGTAACACTGTAAAACAAGGGCATTTAGTTCTCAAAGAGGATGTATACAAAAAGAACACTGCGTTACAGTCAAAAGTACATGAGCTGCCAGAGCTCCAGCCTTTTGCAATTGAACAACCCATTTATCTCAGAAACCATCTATCATTGGCCTAGGAAAGTAACCTTTCTTTCTCTCCCATTGCTGAATTCACCAAGAAAACCTCTGAAATGCTTTTCCATTTCATGGGACAGGAGTCAAAGGTCAGCAAAAATAATTTTCTCAAAAAGGTGAGCAAAAGACATTTTTTCTCCAGGAAACTATGCTGGCAAGCTGTGAGATAGTGCCAGATGAGAGCATTAAAAATTCCTTATGATGGGATTAATTAATGATTCCTCATGCATCTCCACTGCATGATACAATATAGGAGCATTCAGCTTCAAGGCAAATTTATCAGAGAGGCTTAGAGATTTCAGAGCACTTACCAATGCTCCTCCAGCTGCATAGAGCAAAGGAAATTATCAGGACAATCATACCACAGGTGTACTCTCTATCCTCCCAGCAGTAAGATGTCTCAGACATTGCAGTGTGTAGATCTGGTGTTTTTTTGCAGTCACAGCACACAAGCACCAGGACTGATCAATGATGTCAAAAATACCATGCAAGTTGCAAACTAGTGCTGGGACATTCCATCAGAGACAGGCAACTGTATATCCAAGGGATTTAAAGAAACATGGCAATTCTGCAGACCTCTGAAATTTCCAAGCAGAAACAGGCTTATCAAGTATTTTCTAGCTGTTTAACAGGCTTGGCAAAAACTGTTCACAATAATAATTAGCTACTAAGAAAAAAGAATGACACTATGTAGTGTGTGTGCCATCCAAAGAATGAAAGAGAAGGTCAAGAACAGTCAGAACATTTGTGTTATGAATAAACTCTGGCTCGATGTCTGTATTAAACATTTAGCTCTTTATTAAAATAAGCAGCGTGGGAAGCTTGCGGAACTTGTGCAAAAATTCAGTTCTGTTAAAGATGTCTGCTGTGCAGGATGTCTAACAGGGGTGCTGCGCTGTGCTGGTGTATCTGTCTTCCTCGCAGGATGTGGTATATCTGTCTTCCTCGCAGGATGTGGTGTATCTGTCTTCCTTGCAGGATGCGGTGCCGGCATTGCTCTGTAGGGGGCGCCTGTGTTGGGTCCTCGCAGGGTGCTATGCCGGCCTCGCTATGCAGGGGTCGCTGTCCTTACAGGATGCTGTGCTGTCGTCGCTAGGCAGGAGGTGCTGTGCCATCCTTGCTGGATGCCGTACCGTCTTCGCTCCGTAGGAGGTGCTGTGCCGTCCTCGCTGGATGCCGTGCCGTCCTCGCTCTGCACAGGTCGCTGTGCCGTCCTCGCAGGACTTTCTTCGCAGCTGATTTCCTATAAATTATGGGCTAAAGCCTTTATTAGATGTTCAGCTCTTTATTCTGAAATCAGCTGCAGAAGAAGTCCACAATCGAGGGCCCGTTATGCTGGGGTCGCTGGGTCTCTCAGCCAGGGTTGCTGTCCATGGATCTCTCAGCAGAAGCTTCAAGGCAGCAGTCTCTCCTGTGGATGGGCTGCAGTACCTCCCACTGGCCACGGGTGGTGCAGTGAGGCAGAAACCTCTGACCTCCCCCGATTGCTTAATTCTCTCTGCCGAGGCCAGGCCGGTCCCTGCCCCGCTGACTCCCTCCAAGTCACAGTGAGGATTCAAACTAGGGACTAGAACTAGGGGTGAGCCACCCCCCTTCTCAAACCTGCAGTATGGATTTTAAGTCTCTCAAATAAGTCAATTCGTAACTATACGGCATTTTCTTCTCTAAAATAGTCCCATGCTCCTTAGCGTGTTTCTCATTTGCATGCCTAAAAAGGGGCGGCCTCCCCCCCCCCAGGTAGTCTCCTTTTTGTGGAGGCGGCACACCCTCTCCCCCTTCAGACGCTGTCCCGAAAAGGACAGGAGGTTGCTGACGCAGCTGCCATTGCCTCTGCCGTCTGCACAGGGTCCCCGTTGCACAGGACTCGGGGTGATTCCCACAAGAAAATAACATAATTCACAGGGAACTAGGGATACTACAGAATACCAGAGCAAGCTAGCAAAAATCTAGGCAGGCTGTGTGTGTGTGTGTGTTGATTTGCACCTAAAGGAAAGCTTTGAATAATGCATTAAGGTCCTTTGAGAATAACTATCAACGGCACTCAACACCTGAATTCAGGAATGTCGGGCTTCAAGTTCTTCTTTACACACGGGTACAGCTTGGGCACTGATGCGGGGCTGGGGGGGGGGCACTACCCCAGCGAGACTGGGACGGGTGCCGCCAAGCCGGCACTGCCCCGGGGAGTGGCAGCACATGCCGGACATAATGCGCCCCAGGCACAGGGCCCCGCACGCCCCCGGCCTGGAAACACATTCGAGTCTATTCATTACAATTTGTACTAGCTAAAGGTATTGTTCTGTCCCTGGTTTTTGTAAGTCCGTCTACTTCACCATCGCCACCTGCCATCTGTCTGGATCTGATCTGGCAGTTCTCTGCTGACAGTGCAATTACCATAATTTTAGCAATCAGCAGTGCTCAAGATGTTCCCTTTATTTTGGATCACCAGCTGGCTGCTTTATATCTCCTCAAGAGGAAAGCCTACTGTCCTGGTTCCAGCCAGGATAGAGTTAATTTTTGCAGTAGGCAGCATGGCTAGGACCCAGAGGTTATTCTCTACCACCTTGTGTCATCCCCAGGGGCAGGAGAAGGAGCCCCTTCTGGGGAGAAGCGGTTTTGGTCCCAGCCCCATAGTGGAAGAAGGAGCCATCCAATATTGTCTATTGTCGGGGGGGTTTCCACATGAATTGCTCCTTTCTTGCACCATCTGTCATTACTATTTTTGCTGTTACTGCCTTCTTATCTCATTGATGTTTCCAGTAAATTGTTCTCATCTCAATCTATGATCTTGGTCTTTTGTGCCTCCAATTCTCCTCTCCAGCTGCCACAGAGCAGAGGGGGACCGAGCAGCACGTGGTTTTAATGGCAGCATCAAATTGGAGAATACCATTCCTACACCACATCGCATATGAATTGTGGGGGCTTTTCCACACACTGAGTTCGTGGTAAAAATGGGCCAGTATCACTTTAGGGCTGGACTGTGGAAGGAAGGCAAGAAGGTCTGGGTCCTGCTCATAGACCATATCAGCTGCAATAAATGCTGGGAAGCCAGCTCCAGGTAGCTCTAAAAGGAGAAGGAGCAGACACCTGTGAACCTGCAGGTTCCGTATTTTCTAATCATGATTTAACAGAATTCAAAACTTAAGTGCCAGGATACAGGAACTCCAAATCAGTGCAGGCTGGTTGCCCATGCAGAGGACACACAAATGAAGCCTCAATGTATGAAGGCATGCTCTCTGCATGAGGCCTTGTGCCAGTAGACTGGAAGAACGTCCTTATGCCTCTTTATCACAAAGTTTGAGTGAGTCCACACAAATAAGTTGAAACAACTGGCTAGCCTAGCTCTTACCTCATTGTGAAGGCAAAAATTCCCAGCCTAAAACAGCAAGAAGAAAAAACATTAAAGACTTCAAACAGCAGAGGAGTAGTTGTTACTAATTTTGAAATCGATTATTGTATTTTAGCATATACACTTTTCCATTGTTCTTTTGCTTGATTTCTTTCTTAAAACACTGTCTCTTCATCCACTTTGTGTGCTCACTGCAAATGAGCACAAGTAGAAATACCGGGGGCTGAAGAGTTTAGCTCTCATGGATTGGAATTTGATTTTTAGTGGCCTCTGAGATTTACAGCTGAGTCTTTAATCTACCTGGAATTAGAGTTCCATGAATGGAATTTTGAATGTGAGAATGTGAGAATTCAGGCTTAGGGTGGAGGTTTTTTGTTTTTTTTCTTTTATGTGTGTAAGTCTTAAAAAGAAAAAAATCCTGGTTTTACATAATGTATTAAATTACAAATATGCCTTTCTTCCCCATTAAGAAATATGAGGGCTATCAGGGAGGTTTTTCTTCTTTTTAGCCCATAGCTAATATTCCTCACTTTTTCTTAATCACAGGTATTTCTATAGTACAAATGCTGCCTGTGTAGTGTTACATTCAGCTGTCTTTCATAGATCACATTGATCAATTAGATATGTTATCTTGCCAGTGAATTTTTACCCTCCATTAGTATTAACTTGTTTTGTTATGTGTAAAGCTAGTTAGAGGATTACACTTCTCTTACCATAATTAGACAGCTCTACGATATTTCAGCCACCAACCTGTTCCATCCCTGCCTCTGTGGTTGAATATCCATTTCCCAATATAATCATCTGCATGAAAAGAAAAATTTTTCCACATATTCTTTGTAGAGACCAGTTTAATTTAGATGACTAAGGAGTCCCAATTCCACTTGCCTTACTAATATAGGGAAACCAGCTCATATTATGACTGTTTTTACTGTTGCTGTCTTTAAGAACCTAACCAGTGCTTTATTGCAGTTCCTTGTGTGCTGAGCATATTTTCTTTAGGCTATAAGAGAAGAATCCAGAAAGTTTATTTCCTTCATTTGGGAACAGCTTTTGTCAGTAGCTTTAGTTATTGAAATAGCTGTATTTCACGTGTACAAAAGCACTAACTGATCAATGTGCATGTCTTCAACCACATGTTTTGAAAACTAACAATCAGTGGACATTTGAGTAACAGACATCCTGCAGTTGTAGAAGAAAATGTTACAATACTTATATCACTATACAGCCTACACCATCTATGAGTTATGTTGCTCAAGTATTTGTTATAAACAGAATCCCAAACTGCATATATTTACTAGTCTTTCTAAGCTCAGAATGTTCACAGGGATTACCCTTGGAGCAATTGTATGAAGTGTACTTCTTCTGCCTCCATTATTTTCATCAGTCTATAACATAATGTTAATCAGTGTTTGGCAGGAAGCCATTTCTGTGGGCAGAAAAACAGCATTTGAATCTCTCCCTTTCCAACAGAGAAAATTAACATCTTTTAAATTTTTTAAACAAAACGCAAAGATAACAAATAAAAGAACAAATGAAATTGAGATATTTACACACACATATGGAGTGCTTCTTCATGCCACGGCTAATAGACTCCTGGAGCACCTTGCCAAAGAACATGATAGATGTTAATGTTTATGTGAGCTCAAAAGAGATCAGACAAGTTCTCTATGGAGAAACATTTCAAAAGCTACTCATAACAAATGACCAACATTCATCTCAGGAAATCACTGGACCTGAGATTTTATTGTATCATTAGCATCTACCTGTTTCATTATTTCTCTAGGTGTCTACTGTTGTCAGAATGAAGCACTGGATCTGATCTCACATAAACACTGTGCTCTGAAACTCCTTTTGCAACATTTCTAGTACATCCATACATGTTTTGTTTGGGAATGCAACTGCTGGTTTTTCTGCAGACAGGTTTTGAGTTCTGGGGAGATGGCAGAAGTTTTCCTCCTTTACTTGGTTAATGAGCAGGTCTAATTTGACTTGAAATGCTTTCACATGTGAATACATATCACAGATGAGCTTCCCCTTTCCTTAAAGCTGGACATTGAAATTGTTGAGTAGCTCTGTTACATCTCTCAGAAACGCAAGGTACCAGCCGCGGAGGAGGAGGAGGAGGAGGAGGAGGAGGAGAGGGCAGGCTGGCACGTGGATTAAGTGGCAGGAAGTCATCTGTGGCTGCTTGGTTTCCCCCCCCAACCCTGGGCAGGGGGGAGGGGGTTCTGTAAATACCGGCGGGCAGGATTGAGGACCCTGTGCGGCCGTATCTGACCCGCGGGCCGTAGTTTGAGGACCCTTGATAAAAGGCTAGGATTGCAGTGCCCAAATCCTATGCTTCAAGCTAATTTTTGCACATCTGCAGGAAATGAGTACAAGAGTACTGTCAATTCTGGGACAAGTCTCACTCTTCCCTTTGAGTTAGGAAAATTACCCTGAGGCTAAGAAGCCACCCACTAGCTGAAGCAGAATCAATTTCCCACATAAAGTTCCAGTTTCATTGAAAACTTCCTGTTCAAGTCTAGTGACAATACCACACTAAAGTGTAGTGGATGATGCATGAGTTTGTATAGAAATTAGAGGGTCCATTTTAAATTTATGCTGTTTGTATTTCTTTTCCTCCCTATATAAATTATAAATAATTCACATTTTCTTTCAATAGGTTGAGTTAGTGTATTTTGAGTATTACCAATGCCTTGGTATCATCTTAGTTCAAGAATCCTCTGACAAGTCAGTCTCAAAAATTTGCTTTGTTTCAGGCAATTCCTTATTGTATAGTACATAGCTTCTACTTCAAATGAAGTTAAAATGAAACAGTAGTTCAAAAATCAACAACTTCCTAAAGTGTAAGAGTTATTAGACAGATATTCAGACAGAAGATTCTCCCTGCGTATGTGTTTAATTATTAAAAACAAACAAACAAACCCCCAAAACAACAACAATTTTTTAAACCAAAAGAAGTCCTGTTTACACTGATTGCTAATGAACACTGAAGTCATATTTGCCCTTTCTATTTATGCTATTTTAAAGGTTAAGGTAGGATCACTTCACATTGCTTTATTATTTCCATATTACAGGAAAGACTATTATTTGCATCTTGGTATTGGTTTGTTCCATCCCACTTTGACTTCATCCAAACTGAAACATGATAAGCTTGTTCTTAAGTCATTTCCCTTTGTTATAGAAAGGCAAAAGAGCTTTTAAAACATTACACAAAATGTGGGGGCTGCTTGAGAATTAACCTACACTGTTGGGGGGAAATAAAGAAAAAGCCTTAAGATCATATCTCACCACTTACTATCACCTCAAGTTTGAAACAGGAAAGAATTGCTCTGCACATATTGCAAAGATAAGTGAGAGAAGATGAAAAGAAGGGGACCTTTCTCTTTAGCAGATGAAAAAGATGTTCAAAACTTAGTTCATGATAAGCATTATCTTCAGTGAAATGTCTGGAAAATGTCAATCACAGCCAAGATTCACTCAATCCATTGTTTGGGCTGAATTGAGTGCTTGAACAACTTGGAATACATTGTTTTAATTTTGCATTTGAATAGTCTTTACTCCTATTTTGTTTGAATTGTTTTAAATACATCTATTAAGATCTGTTTGTTTCTAGCTCCCTTTGAGACACTGCATCTTACACTTCAAAACATTAGAAATCCCAGTTATGGAACATTTTTTAGATTTTTTAATGTCTGCAGGAGCAATTTAAATTACCAAAATGTGGAGTGATTGCAGGGCAGAAATTGGTAATAAACTGGTAGCTTGGGCAGAAATGAGGAAATATGGAGGAAATATGAAGAAAAGCACTTGGTTTTGATTTTAGTACTTTTATTTTGTGCACAACACTGCTAAAATCCATTATGACACCCAGATGAGACTGGTAATAAAAGGAGGATATAAAAGTCCAGATATACAGTATGGATCTGGAAGCTGAAGTTCAAGCAGAGAAAGGAACAATCTGTTGAATTGGCAGGAAGGTCCCACCCAGGCCTTCAAAAGGTCCAAAGAATAATTTTTTGAGACTAAGGGTAACTCAGTCTAAGACACTGAATTGGCAGGAAACAAATTCTTTCTTGCAAGAACAAAGTCTGCATGGAGTATCCCAGCTCTCATTTGATAAATTTGGCTTTCAGAAGTTTAAAAATCTTTTCTTTGGTATCTCAATATAACAGTTCAGGTAAAGTGAACTTCAGAGATCAAACCAGCTTTTAGAAGGTACATCTTGGGTTTCTCTCATATGCAGTTTATTCCAATCCACAAACAAATCCTCCAAGCTTGCCTTGAATCACAGACTAGTTGTTTTGAGGCTCATCTTGGAGTCAGACTGTTGTTCTGATATTTTAGCCTTCTGATGTTTTACTCTTTGAAATTCTTTTCTCATGGATTTTGCTGTAAATAAGAGAATTGTGTTAGTTTTATCTATGTTTTCATTCCTTCTTAGAAGAGGACATCTTCTGATAGACATCTGTCTTGACCAATGTGATTGAAGAGGTGTTAACTTTGCCTACCAATCACTGGGCTTGTTCGAAATACTGTAAAAGGAGTCAGAATTTAAAATAAACCAGATTTAGCTTTCAGAAATCTGACAGAGTCCGCGTCTTCATTTCGTGTCCTATTGAGACATCAGACTGCATATCTGCTGGAGCAGGAAAGTACAAGGGTCCTGCATGCTTATGTACTACCTTTGCTCTTTCTGACATGGTGACAACTTGCAATTGACTGTAGCCCAAGGTGTCAGAGTCCAACAGACTAGGAGTGGTACTGTGGAGGTTGCCGGCAGGGACACTTGAACAAGACTGCTCAACTTGTTTCGGATTAATATGAAATTAAATCACTTCTCCAGAGGCAGTTGAAGATGAACTCTAGAAGAAAAATAAAATGGTATTTGAGATGGGAAATTATGGTTTCCTCAGGACTGAATTTAAAAATAAAGGCAGTGAGTAATACAATGGTTAGGCACTGTTTTCTAGAAAATACACTGATGGTGGGTGTGAACACTGTGGCTAAGAGTTTGAGTGTTCACAAGTGCTTCATAGACAATGATCAAGAGAGTCATGATTCCTTTGCTCAAGCACTGTCTCCAGACAGAATAAACAAGGCATCTAACCTTGTCTCTAACAAAGACATCTGCTGTGTCCTTGGCAAGTGTGGTGTGTGCCACTAGTTCTTTTACTTGTGTATTCACTCATAGCTGCTAGTAGGCTTAATTCTCACTTTTTAAGGAAGCTGTGTTTTAGGAAACACAATCTCCCCAAAAGGCAGGTTCTTATTATCAGTACTAAAAAACTCAGCAACATCCACATGTATTTTAAGAATGATTTGGGGTAACTTTGGTATTCAGCTTACAATACATCAAATTACTCACAGGTTTTAGGATGACCCAGCAAAGCAAACAAGTCACCTTAGAAGAAGAAGAAGTGATTACAGATCAAGATATTTATTCATTAATTTATGTTTGTTTCCTCACAGCAAATGAATTACTTCATTCAGCAAGTAATTCAGAACACAAAACATTCCTTCCACAAATTAAAAATATATCTTTCACCAAAGACACACTAAATTTCAACTGAATCAATGAAGGTCATAAATTATCCCTATAAACAGGAATGCCAAAAAGTCTCACTTAGAGACTTAAGTTGATGTCTTAGTTTTTCCACCCAAACATTTAGTAGTAAATGCCTGGTTTGGATCAAATGCATCCAAACATAACCACAAATTTTTGGTTTAAAGAGGAGGACAGGATATCAACAAAATTATATCACGATATAAGACACTAAACCAAAAACAGAGTAAATGTTTATGATGAAATGTTTTAAGTGCAGAAAATGTTTAAATTAAGTCTATCTGAAGTAGCAGCTGAAGTGTACAACTTAAGGTACCACAGAACAAGTACAGTTCAACTGAATCTCAAAGTTCATAGAATCATAGTATGCCTTAGTAAGGAAGGCAGTTTACATACTTTAAAAAATTTATTATAGTCTTAATTATAGTCTTTATTATAATTTTATTCATTGTAATATTTTATGAAAAAGGTCATGATAGTGTTATTATTTTAACTTACAGATAATAAGAATTTTAACTCAGATGCCAATAGCTGGAAAAGAATAATTAAAATCTTCAACATTTTTCTTCAGCAACTCTAAGAATGTTCTAATGGTGCCAAGGTAACTCTAAAGCAAACGTTAGTCAACAGCAGTATTTTGCTTATCTATTTTTCAAAAGAAACTGTTCATCCACACATAGTTGGATATCAGCAAGTTGATGGTCAAAGATATTTATTAAAGTAGAAAGAAATAACAAGCTCCGTTCTGAGAAGCAGAACTAAATCCTAACAGTGACAAAGTTGGGGTGGGATGAGCACTCTTTTTATAGCTGGTAGTCAAAACCCTTGGATTTTGGAGCAGTATCTATGTGGGAACTTAAAAGAGAAATGCCAAGTGATTCATCCCCATGCCTGTGTTTACTTGCAGATAACATAACAAAAGAGATTAAAAAATTAATACAAATACTTAACTTTTTTATTTTCACTAAACCTCTCACCAAAAAATGAAAAGGCAGGAATGTCAATTATCCAGAATAATTTAAAAAAAATCGGAGGAAAAGGAAAACTACAAGCCAGAGTGACAAGATGATACTAGAAGAGTTCTGTTTGGACTTGTCCCCTTGTGATAAAACAAATGAGTACATAACCAAATACGCAAACCACAGCAGTCATTAGAGTCATGATTACTAATTTGGGAAGGAATCTGGATCAGGTAAAACCATTACATCTCTGACTAGGAAATTATAGTGTGATGTTTTTACACAAAAAACACACACAAAAGACTAAATTGCTAATCTTAAATAAATTTATTAATGAAATTTCTGGAAAAGCAAGACCTCAGAAGGTTACAATGACTGAAGCATCCAGACATTTCTAAGCAGCATTGTGCTGTCTCATGAGAATACCAGTATAGCAAACTACTAGAACACACCGATGTCTGTATTATAGTCCTTTATATGTGAAGTTACATTAAATTAAGGATGGCATGCTAAAATTAAGTGTTTCAGAAACTCCTCTGTTAAAAAATCCTTGGTCTCATTTATTTAAAAAGCTAATTCACTGACTTGAAAATTGTTTACAACTCCACATTACCCTACCTCTATACAATACTAAAACCAAATAGGTTATGTGTGTAGGTTTAGTCCCAATAAATTGGGAATTTCTTAAGTATACACATCTGCAATACAACCAGACTAAACACTCCTCTCTGCTAAGACAAAAAAACACCCTGTTTTTCTTCCTACCAGATTTACATATATATACTATACTATTTACAGCCTGTTTCTGGCTGATTAAGACTTATATCAATAAGTGATTTAAGAGATAAGGACACATGGTTAGACTTCACAAGCAAATTAATCTTTCTTCTGTCTTTAAATACATTCATACACTCTACAGGAGACATAATTTTTTTTTATTTTTCCAGCATAGCTGGAGCCTCAGAGGAATGTTTTCAGTCTGTCAGGGAGGTACATCAACAAGTCACTAGAGTAGTGCAAAAAAAAAAAATTCTATCTACGCCTGTCTTTAGGTGTAAGGCACTTAAATATCAGTTGTGATGCTATAGCACTTGCTCTGAATGATAACTGTGTAAGATATAGTTTCCTCATGGGCAGTAAAGAGCATGAAATAAGTATTTCATCCATTTTTGGTGTGCATCCACTTTAGAAACAAAATGCAACTGCTATTACCATAATAATAATAACATCTATGTAATATCCAGCTTTCCACAGGGAATTGAAATGCAAAAACATGTTAGCAAAAGGACAAATGTGGCTGAAGAGCCACCTCCATTCAGGAAGTCACAATGTGCCGCTCAAGCAAGTTAGCATGGAACAGCCTTATATGGCTTTTATGTCTTTATAAGGCATAAGCTCTTCTGAAAAAAATGTCTGCGAAACAGCAGTTTCATTCAATTCAGTCACGAGGGAGTGCTGCTGCCACCACTGAGGGCACATGCACAGCACAGTACCTCCCAATGCCTAAGCTCAGCAGAAACAAGTATCACGCCAGGTACAAAATTCACACCTGAAAAAAGTAGGCAATGGGATTTCACACCAGCAACATGACAGGTAAAATCTCCTCAGATGAAAAAAGTGCACAGAAGGAGCAGTTGTGTTTTCAAGCACTCAACTCCTGTGGATGGAGTTGCTTAAGCCATTGCAGATAACAAAACAACCTGGGGGACAAGATTTCTCCATCTCTGAAAAGGTGCTTGGTTCTTCCCAATCCTATTAATTTTACTTTAGCTGTATACCAGGTTTCTTCCTCAGGCATTCTTGTTTCCATATTGCAGGGAAAACGGACCTCTGGAATAATAGAACCAATATGATTTGCGCAGAAGTAATTTATTATTTACATTTACACACTAGATATAGCTTCTAAGTCTATAGTCCACGTGGGGCACATAACTTCAGATTGGCTAGGTCGCCTGTCTATGAGGAGGGCACAAATCCTCTCCGGAGACCCAATTGGTCAAATGTCCATCATCGCGCTGTGCTTCCCTCATCCATCATTTACATTCTTGGTAGTTAGATTCTCAGGCTCTTCGCTAGGTTCCCAGGCCCCCTGTTCTCATTTTCAATCCCGTGACCTTGTTGATTTCCTGAGAGCTCTGATAACAAAAACTGCAGGTGGCTTGTTAAGATACTTTCAGAGAGTTTGGCTGGTACAGAATGGCATAAATCATACAGATACATTACTATACCATATGATTACCAAACATTTACAAGTTGAGTTTTCCAATTTTTGGAAACTGAATAGAAACAAGGTGTTAAAATCACCTGAGGAAAAAACTTCTGTGAATCTCTCTCTACTGCTCCCCTATTGAAGTTAAGCCTTTCTAAACCAAGTCTAAGAAAACAACACTGTTAGTCAAAGCGAAGAACAAAACTTCTGCATAAAGATAGGTTAGCTTCTAAATTTTTCAATAAATATTAATTATGGACAGATTTCATTTTGAATTTCTCATATTGTGTTTCAGTATTCCTTTATTTACCAAAAGACAAAAAACAGAAAAGAGATTCCAGGAATCACATGTAATGTTTTAGTCTAAATTTTATTTCCTCTATCCTAAACTTTGCCTGAATTATCATCAATGACACCTAAAAGATTTATAACCGTCTACATAAAGAAATATTTCTCCCATTTACACAGCTATCATGTAACTGGCACTGTTACATATAATGGTTACACTTGGGATAGAGGTAATTTTCTTCCTACTAACTCTAACCTATAACCAATAACACATAACCCTAACCTACAGTGCTGTGTTTTGAATTCAGTATGAGACTGATGTTGATAACACATCGATGGCTCAGATGTTGCTCAGCAGTGCTTACCCTGAGCCAGGGGCTTTTAAGGTTCCCATGCTCTGCCAGTGGGGAGCTGCACAAGGACCTGGGAGGGAGCACAGCCAGGACAGCTGACCTGAACTGGCCAAAGGGATATTCCAGACCACAGAATATCATGCCCAGCACACGAACTGGGGGGAGTTGGACAGGAGAGACTGATTGCTGCTGGGAGATGGGCTGGGCATCAGTCACTAGGTGGTGAGTAGTAGTACTTTAGTTTTATTTCTCTTTCTCCTTTTCATTACAGTTACTGTTGGTTGTGGTGTTATTATTACTATTAGTATTATTAGTAATGGTATTATATTTTACTTTATCTCAACTGTTATACTCTTATCTTAACCCATGTGTTTCATCTTTTTTCTGACTCTCCTCCCCAGCCCAGTAATACAGAGAGGGAGTGAGCTAGCAGCTGCATGGTACGTAGTGACTGGTTGGGGTTAAAACACAACTAAGTCCTTTATGGATTCATTAAGTATCATTAAGTCTTGGCTGTTAACATTATTTGAGCCTTCAGAAATCACTTCTGTTTTGCAGGCCTAGATGCCTATGACAGAGAGGAGGAAGTATCAATTTAACCAGGAAAACAATAAATTATTGGAAATATGGCAGGAGAATGTTTGTAGTGTTTACAGTTCAATGGTTTGCTGAAGCTGGCTTGGCTTAAGAACTTAATTAGAAATATTTTCTGGATGAAGCTTGGAAAGCACAGATGCAGGTGGCCCACTGGAGATCAGTAGCTTGAATGTAGGATGTTACAAAAAAGGGAACTTGGAGCTTATAATATTGAATTGATCAAACAAGACAGGCTGCTAAATGTAAAGAAAACTGGTGATGCTGTTACAGATACGCTATGAAGAAGAGCTTGACTTCCTATCCTATGTGAAAAACATTCCTAGAGGCAGATCTCACTGTGTTCTTCTAGGCTTGTACATAAAAATCTTACTCTTTCCTCTTAGAATTTATGTGCTTTTCAGATGGATAGATTGAGCTATTTTCATCCACTCCCAGCAGGGTAGCTAATTTGTTAACATGGCAGGAAGGTTGGAGAAAAAACAAACAAACCCAGAAAACCAGAAGAACTTTTTAAAATAGACAATATTTATTTGTCCTAATAATGCCAGTGTAGCTGCAATAAAATGCATTAAAAGAACCACAACAAACAGAAGAATAGATAACATTATATTCTTTTTCTCATTAAATCCTCAAGGTCACTGTGAATATTTTCAGCTGGATTCTGTCCCATTTTTATCTAGTTGTCAACTCTCTACAAGTTAACAGATGAGTGAGGAGGCACAGGTACTCCCAGCCCACACCTATAAAACAAGCAAACAATGGTTATATTCATCTGCTTTTCTTCCTCTTAGTCCTGGGGCCAGCTATTCTGAACAGATAGAAGTTGCAGAATCAAGGGGAGAAACCCCATCCTCATCCTCCGTGACAGTTGAGTACCCATGGTGGTCAGCAGTCAGTGCATCTGCAGAATAACATCCAAGAGAGGCTGGGAAACTGGAGATGCACAGTGTCATCCTGCTCATGGGCTCTGTGCTGCTGGGAAAGTTGACAAGATCAGGGTTCTTTGAAGATGATTTCTTGTGAAATTTTCTCCCTCCATCACCACTTTTTTTTTTTTTTTTTTTTTTTGGGGAATTAAAAGTTTTTTTGTTTTTTTTAANCTGGGAAAGTTGACAAGATCAGGGTTCTTTGAAGATGATTTCTTGTGAAATTTTCTCCCTCCATCACCACTTTTTTTTTTTTTTTTTTTTTTTTAGGGAAATTAAAAGGTTTGATGTTTGTTTTAATAGGAGCACAATAGTAATAGTTATCAAAACAAAGTCTTTTCTTAGGAAGAGGACATTGTCACAAAAAACCTCCAACAACTTCTCCACCAAGAAACAAACTACTGCTACAACAAGTCAAGTGACAATCACAAAGGCAGAGAACCACAGAGTTGCATGTGTCCCCCTTCCCCACCATCACAATTGCTTCTCAAACCACCAATCTCTTACCTTCAGCAGAAGAAAAGAACTCAGCCTTAAATTGTTGCATCACATCATCATAGCCAGAAACTTTGCTGTTAGTGGCATAAATGCAGGAGATGCATAGGCAGATCAAATGCAGGCAGTGGACAGACTGCTTCTCAATAACTCAAAGCAAATCTCTTGAGACTAGAGCTACTCAGGAGAGGCCTGCACTACTTATTGTTTTTATTTGCATGGAGAATGGACAGCCATAGCAACCAGCCAACTTAGAAAAAAGGCACTTTCTAACATCCTTTTCCCCATCTGGACCTTTATTGTGTGCTCTCACATCACTGAAGATCAGGTTTTTTGTGGAATACCACCTGTTCTTGAAGTTACTTAACCACAGTATATCCTATCAAAAATCAGCTGTAAATTTTTACAGACTACACTGCAGCTGCATAGAGATGAGATCCACACCATATTCCTGACAAAGCCAGTATTTTTCAACTAGTAGGCTGGTTAGTTTTCTGAAAGTTTTTTTGCAAATACACCTTCCCTAACACAGTACAGGGATAGTATATCACTGGCTTCTCAGGATAACTGAAAAGGTAAGATGTGATTGCAAACAAAAGAATTCCAGCTAATGTATTTGAACATCTCTATTTTCATGGGGTGAGAAAAGTCAGGGGTAAGCATTCAAAACAGATGGTAAAAGGTATTGAATAAATTAAATAATTGCTATTGAGTGGCAGCCTCATCTGAGAGGAGGAAGAGAAAATAATAGAAAATTTTGACAAAAAGTTGACATATAAGAATTTTTAATCCCAGATCTGAAATCCAACAGTGCTTCTTTTTGGATACAATTCTCTTTCTGAAGTGAAGTACGCTCCTTGCCATCAATGTCAAGGACTTATTGATGAACTCAAATGGGCTACCAAGCCTTGTGGATTCTGAAGGTGCCTCAGGCTGTTGAAAAGGGACAATATAGGAAAATAGCTGCAGGAAATGTACGAGTCCTGTCCAAGAGCTGCGAACTCTAAATATCCCACCCACAGGGCAGATGAGACATTAAGACCAAAGTTCAGCTGTAAATCCCAGATCTAAGCAGTTCCATACGAGAGAAAAATGCTTTTGGATTCTGTACTAAATCAAAAATTTTCAATGCTACAAAATTTCCATGACAGATCTTTCCCAGCTGCCCAGCTCTCAAAGCAGGAAGGACTAAAGCAAGCTAAGAGGCCAGCTCCCAAGGGAGCCTGGGAAATCTTTGCTCAGATACAGAGAAATTATACACATAATGCATATTTTGAACCTAAACAGTCTTTCATCAAACAAATCATAAAGATATAAAAGACTAAGATTTCTTCAAAAATTTTGATATTGGAATGGTGTAACCTTCAAACATTTATAACCATCTTGGAAAAAGATTCCCAACATGAAACCAGAATAAAATACCTCTTGACTGAAATGAAAAGCTACAATAAACTTCTCCAGCAAATTCAAAAGTCTAAGAAACTGAGTGGAGAGCAGATACTGATTTTACCATTTAGGGAGTAAAGGAAGGCAGGTTCTGTAGAATATTTGGCTTTTTTCTTCTAAGAAAATAAGTAATGAAATAGTGCACAGAAATTAGTTTGTATAGATTCAATAGGGAATATCTCACTGGGAGAAGAGGACAAGTGTCTCTTCACTAACCACAGACCAGCATGGTTTCTTCTATGGACTAAGAAGGTGAGGTTTTTAAAAACAATCCTAGAAAAATACTCCTTAAGGGTGAAACAGGAGAGCCAAAGCCCCCTACAGACTTAAGGCTGCAGGATAAAAAAAAACCACTCTTGCTCAGGAACACATGCAAAGGACATCTCCAAGATACTTCTCACTGGAGTAATTTGGAGACCTTGCTCAGAAACTTGTTGCCATCAAGCAGAAAGGTGTGGGAAAACACAGGCCACAGGCTATTTTCAGAACAGAAAATGTCTATAAAGAAAATTGTTGCTGTAGCAGCAGGAAAATAACTCTTCCTTTAAACAATATTGTAAACTGTGCAAAGAAAGATTTTTCATACATAGGGCTGGATGCTCATCAATGCTTCTCTCTAGCCTGACATGACAAATCCCTTCAGAAGACTTTTTGACAGAGATTAATGACAGCCATGACAAGATCTTTAGACACAATCATACTGGGAAAAAAAAAGAAAAAAAAATCAGTTGTAGATTCCAAATCCTGAATGCACTGAAGGCCACGTAATCTATCGTGCTCTCTGTTACAGTACCTTGAAGATAAAGAGCAAAGAAATTTGTAAAAATACCTTGGGAGGTAAAAAAAATGCAATTATTACAACTTTTTTTAGGAAAGCTGGAAGTCTCTTGAGTGTGTAATATTCATAAGTCAAAAGTTCTGTTCCTTGGTATACTGCACTGATGCCCTTTACATTTTCATCTGATTGATTGTAGGAGGCCTTCATATTGTGTGAAACATCAAAGGTCAGGTTCTTCTCCTTGTACTTTCCTGTGCACTCTTCATTAACTCCAAGATATTTTCCAAATCACATTTTAAATTGGTAATATCTGATGATTTAACCAAATATCTAAGTATTAACTAAAGGCTTTTTCAAAGCAGAAACACTGATATGGATATTTCTTTTCTGGGGGGCGAATTGTGCAGATATGCAGTTCAGTAAAGCACGTATCTGAATTTCACTCAAGCCTTGAGAACACACTCAAGAAATAACCACAAGTCTCTGTTCAGCTGAGTTGGGGCACTGTTACTTTATTTCTGCTGACTTGCCTGTGTCCTTGTGCAACTGGAGATCTTTGTAGGGTGAAAGCTCAATACCCCAAGAGAAGCAAACACTTCCATCTCTCTTTCTCAAAGGACAATATATGATACAATGGCTAAGCAACAGGAATTTAGAAAAAAGCAGGAGAGTAACTTTTTGCTCTGCGGGGCTTTCTATATAAACCTGAACAAGGACATAGAAAAAACAGATTTGCAGAGATCTTTATGGGAGATATTCAGGTTGCCTATTCCCAGGCCTACAGTGCTTTTTGGCACTGCTTAGAGCATCCCAGACACCCACATGGGCTGGCAAATGTGTGTGACACAAGACTTCCTGGACATCTGTACCCCTCTGAAGTGGCAGCCATAGGCCACACAGGCTGCTCCATAGTGCCTAAGGTAATATCAGGCATCTTAAACAGTTGGGGTCTGAATTTTTGCAGCCTAGTGCTGACCTAGCCATTCTGGATTCCTCAATAAGATGAAGATTCTACCTTAAAAACAAAGAGAGGAGTATCTCAGACAGGAATAACAAAAACCTCATCTGAGTGGGAATCTTGCTAGAGCTAACCTAAATAGAAATATTTAGGTTGAAAAAGAACTCTAAGATCACTGAGTCCAACCATTAACCTAACACTGCCAAGCCCACCACTAAACCATGCCCCTTAGTGCCAAATCTACAGACCCCTTAAATATCTCCAGGGATGGTGACTCAACTCCTTGCACAGTCTGCTGCGGTGCTTCACAATGCTTTCGGTGAAGAAATGTTTCCTAGAGCCATTTCCTCCTGTCCCATCACTGGTTACCTGGCTACACTCTCCTGTCAAACACTTGTAGAAAGCAATAAAGTCCCTCCTGAGCCTCCTTTTCTCGAGGCTAAACACCTCCAGCTCCCTCAACTGTTGCTCATCCAACTTGTGCTGCAGATCCTTCACCGGATTTGTTTCCCCTTCTCTGGACGTGCTGCAGCACCCCAGTGTCTTTCTTGTAGTGAGGGGCAAAAAGTGAGCACAGGATTCAAGGTGCAGGCTTGCCAGTACTGAGTACAGGAGGAGACAACATCCCTAATCCTGCTACCAGAGCCAAATGCATTGCATGGCCATGTATTTAATTTGGTCCTCTCCTGGTACCTAGTTCAACAATACTGTCTAAATGTGAGGGAATCTCTAGAGCTCTGCTAAAGATAAGTGCCCCTGGTTTCTACCTTAAAAGTCATATAGGTTCACCTAAAAATGCAGCTGGATGGAAGGGGGTAATAGCAATACTTCCCTTGGATATATACTCACTGTGGGACACAGCTACTATCAAACCTAAAAGGGTTTGGAAGAACTTACACTCTCTTTCTTCTCACGATCACTTTCCCTCTGAAGCTTGAAAAACCTTCACTTCTTTCCCACACAAAGCTGCAGCCCTGGGAAGAAGCTCTCCTGGCAGCCAGGCTGGGGTGCAGCCTGCTCCACAGGCAAGTGTGAAAGTTACAGGAGAACTAAACCTGGGTCTCTCACATCCTTTAAATTGCAAGTTTTTTTACAAAAATATGACCTTTACTTCTTTCCCTATTGTTTCGAGGAAAAAAAAAGAGTCGAGGGAGGAGAGGGAAGCACCTGCATCTTGTTGAGGAGAATGCTTTTTGCCTACCCTCCTCAAATGATGTTTGCCAAGGAACACCACTTCTAAATCCAGATCAGGTTTGGGCATGAACTAGGCAAGGAGCAGCTCCCTTTGGTCCCAATCAGGCCTCTGCACAAACCCAGAATGACGGCTTCTCTCTTATAGAGAATATAAAGGGTCAACCCTGAAATACAAACAGGATATTTCTTGTAAGAAAGGGAGATTGTCACAATTGATTCAGATAGAACACAGACGCATAGATGTGACTTTTACTGGAAGCTTTGAAATCAGCTAATTGAGCTAGGTGTCTATCTCATGTAAATTACTCTAAAATTTATTAAATACCTATCTGCTTCTTTCAGCAATTAAATCAGTTATTCAGTCTGTCTTCATTTAATGAGGAGTAAGAACATAACTATGTGTGCCTATATTACTGAAGTGATCCAAGGACAAATATATTAAAAATTTTAAAACGCTATATAAATAATATGAATTGTAGGTGAAACTTATTTCCCTGTAGAGGATTCCCTCTATTAAGAAATAGGATTGTTTAATGATAATGTTAGAAACTCAGTTTTAATTGTTAACACTTTCAATCAATAATTGGCTAAATTAGTCAGGATTCATTAAATCTCAGATGGAAGTTTTGCCACAGAAAACACCAACTAAGATCTTACCGGAAAAACTCTTCAAATGTAACAAGAACTTTATACCGTCACTAATAAAATGAAACATTTAATTCCTAGCTTCACACCAGAAGTCAAAGAAAAAGCATGAAACTGGAAGGATTGCTATGATCACCCTTCAAAAAGTGCCATTCGTACTCACTAATTTCTCCTCCTGAATTTACGAGATATTATTATATAGGAGAACAAGCTGTTCCACCCAGGTATCTTTGCTGTCATCTTCATGTCAGACCCTGGCTGGAAACTGGTCAGACCTTGCTTTCCTACAGGCTCACTGGGCCCAGCTGAGATAATCCAATTTTGATCAATCTCAGTTTAATACAGCAGAATAATAATTTAAATACTGTTATCACTGTGGTCCAAGAAGCTTATGGAGAAAGATTGACAGTTTACAGCTTACCTGAGTGCATGGATTTCTTTTTTCTTTTGTGTGGCAAGGAGAGATCCAAAAAGTGAAGTTATTTGGAATGCCTTTGCTCCATCTGAAAATAAATCTCTGCTCTCTCTAAAAATAAATCTGCATCTGCTCTGGTATTGAACTAAAATAGCAGATAGGGTGCTAGGAATTAGATAAGACAGACTAAGTGCATATACAGTGCAGAGAGATCAGATTTTAAGCGTTCTGGATGAAATGTATTTAGGTGAGAACCTGGAAATACTTTGGCTATTAAGAGCTAAATTTTGTCTGATAAAAACCTTATGTGGCCCAAGGATGTAATGTAAGCCAAAACTCCCTCCCTCCCAACTCCATGCCACTGTTCATTAGGACAATATAATTGAAGTAAAATTAATTTATTAACAATTAAAATAAAATAAGCATTGTTTAGCAAGCTGAAAAAATAATCTAGTACTATTCTTTTTTAAGAATAAAACCACAAATGAGAAACCCAAGTATACTGGCAATTAACATCCTTCTAGTGTAGAATCAAATGCTTAACAGTTCTGTAAGCAAGAGAAGAAAAAAGACCTTACAAACAGATAGAATAGAACTGCAAGGAATCTGACACTACAAACAATTCTAACATGTGTTTAAGAATAAATGAAAATAGAACATGTCTCTTGATCAAATTGCAATACAAGTAGAACAAAAATATACGCCTTGAAAGACAAAATTTGCTAGTAAAGGGATAAAGAAGTTCCTGTGTTGCTTGTAACACATTACTGAAAAATTAACTCCAACTTACAATAATATGTGATTTGTTACATGAATTGTAAAACCTGCAGAAGACTCACCAATGCTTCAAACGACTGATAAATCAAACTCTGAGATGCAGATGAAAAATATATGCAAAGTGTCCTACCAGCACTTCTATATGTTATGTACATAGTCATAAGAAACAACTCAAATTCACAGTGATCTACTTTTTGTCATGGACTAAGAAATAATGCAAAATGCCTTCAGACAGACCTATAAACAGAAAATAACATAAAAGTCAGTTTAGAAACTGTGTAGCTTAAAGAAACTGTGTATGTGTGGATAGAAGATGTACCTATTTGCATAATCCTAATAGATGTAACAGTCTATCTCATTTAGGCACTGTAAAGATAATGCATGATCTGAGCATCTCAGCACAGAGCACAGAAGATGAGAGTTGAAAGAACTTAGAACTCGCTGAAGACCAAATTCTCAACCACCTATTCACTACAGCAAGGACAAGATGGCCACTATTATGCTTACTTGGTGTCCAGTACCTCTCCAGGCCTTGTACTGCAGTGTGTACATAAGCTTAAACTCTACAGAACACCTTAGTTTGGGGTCTGAGCTTTGGCGCCTGTGACAGCTGTTATCACTGACAAAACACTCAAGCTAGTAGTGCCACTGGCCAACAGAGACTAAAGGGGCTGCCTCTGCCTCCTCTAGGGCTGGCCTGACTCCAGCAGTGCAGGTATCAGGTGTTCCTTCAAAGCTGAAATCAGAGCCTTGTCTCCCAGACTTCAGAAAAATGTGAGCCCAGACGCACATATGTTCTCTTTCTAGCCTGTTTCTAGCAGGCATTAATGAACAGAATCCCTTCCTTTCTTCAACTGAAGCCTACAGTTCCCCAGCTGCAGCATGGGCAGAGAATCAGCAGTGAGCTCCTCTCTCAGCTGAAAAGCAGTAAGCAACACCTTGGGTCTGCCTAAGAAATGCAGCTATCTCAGCTAGGATTTCTTGGTCTTAGCTTGATTCTGTTCAAACTGGACTTTGTTGTGAATAAAGATTCTCTCTGCTAAAGAGCTCCCAAGGTTACAGACAGCTTAGGGTTCCACAGTCCTACATCTGGGGTTTCACTGTGAGTATACAGTGATTTAGGATCAAACCTGAGCTCTGACATACCACACAAACAGTTTTCTCTCAGCTGTGAGTCATGCCCAAAAGACCATTCCCTGCAGGCACAAATATCTGTAGTACAGCGGTACTTTGTGAGGGAGTCCAGGCAATGACTCCACTGGCTCCTGGAGAGGGCCACATTAGAGAGCCCACCTTAGAGAGTCCTGCTGCAGAATTCAGAATTTCTTTAAGCCTACCCCTAAGGAGATGATTATGGCACAAAAATATGTGCCTTTATACTGCAGGGAATCTGACATAAATCAATTTCAGAGGAAGGCAGGAGCTAGTGCATTATATCTCAACTCCCAAGACAAGAAAACACACTTTCTTTCCCATGAGTGTGGGGAAAGCAAAGAGTGTGGAAGCAAAAAAAAAGCAAGAATTACAAGTCACCAGGGACTACAAACAGAAAACAATATGCCCTGGGACAAGTCCTCCCCACATGACTATAGGCATTGATTATTGTCTGCGATTCTGGGAACATCAATCTGGGAAACATTTTTTTTAACAATTCACTCCATAGAAACCATAGTCACATGAAGCATGTAATTTAGAAGTTTTTACACTACGCTGTGTGGCACAAATGAGAAACCACTTAATGTAACAGAAAAAACATGCCAGCTCTTACTGAAGCCTGCTATTTGGCTCCAATCAGGTTGCAGGGGAATCAGATGAAGTAAACACAGGAGCCTGAGGATGAGAATTTCAAGACAACTGTGGCACCCACAACTAAGAAAATACTGTAGCTTGCTCTTTGCATACCTTTAACATTCTCTTGTCTGATTGAGGCCCAATTTCTATCATGAGTATTCAAACTAAACTATTCTTATTCCTCAAACAGTAGAAGTGAATTCAGCAGGAAAGTGTGAAATACATATATATCCTTGTTATTTCCTTCTCTGAGTCCTTCAAATAACACTGCCTCCCTTCTACTCTCATTTACCCCCTTATTTAATTTATCTACTGTGTGCTTCATTAGGTGGGTTTTACATCAAGTTTCTCTTTTCCTTCTTTCTACTGTTGCTTCTCACATCTCATTATTCACGTATCTCCTGAGGTCAAAAAAGAAAGGCAATTCCCATGTTAGAAAATTGCACATGATTTCAACCTTTGTTCTGTTAAAGTACTATCATCTTTCCCTCTCCACATTTCTCAAAGTCTTGACATAGGGATCTACCATTTTGCATAGTATCCTATCCATGCCTATCCCATTGCACAGACCTTTTCCAGCATGACATCCCTTTTTGGGTCTTCTCATTATTACTGACTGACTTACCTCAGGTGACCTCTGTAGGCCCTGATTCATCCTCTTATTGTTCTCTGATTATTCAGCTGCTTTCCACCCTGCAGATACCTCTTCATCACTGATTTAAACCAAACTGTTAGTGTTGTCTTACACCCATTACTCCAGTGGTTCATATTTTATGGTTTGACTCACTTTTCAAACTGTTCTGTGATGGTAATTTTCATTCTTTTATCTTCACTCTGTAGGTGTTTCCCAGAACTCGTTTGTCACTTACCCACTCTTTGGCAACCAGCATTTTTATCTCCATTCATAGTACACGTTATCATTTGTCAGATGACAAACCATTGTATTACTCCTGTCATTTATTCTCCTTGTATATCTTTTTTATCTTTGCTTTTTTTCCCCTTGTTTTGCAATGGATGAAAAACTGTCTACCATGATTTTATTTACCTTAAAGCATATATTTTCATAGCATATTGCCATATGGCACAGAGAAACCTGACCTATCTCTGAACATGGCAGCTCAGAGAGAACAGTAGATGTGTAAATGCAGCTGTTTTGTTCCTAATACCCAGCTTAGTTTATTAGGGGCAAGATACAAGCCTACAAACTGCTGCACTAAATATAGATATATGTATATGAGATGTAAATGTAAGCTGTAGATACTTTGTTCCAGGCTTCTCACATCCCTCATCTGGCTCATGTTTCATCACTGGTGACAGCTATAGGTGCCATATCTACCCAAACTGCTACCAAGGTGATTGATGTAGGGCAATGGAATAGAAACTTACACTACTCCTGGATTAAATACTTCCCGCAGGCCTCAAACAAGTGATTTACTTGAAGGACCCTGTTGTGGTCCCTCATTTTTAGTGAGAGATTCACATTAGCTAGAATGTTAGTAAGTAAGGATGAGATTGTGAACAGCTTAAACATCAGACTGCTGGGAAGACCCAGGTAAGCTATTGCAGTCATTCCTAACTTGAGCTTTCTCCAGTGAGAATTAATCCCTGTTCCATTTGGTAGTTAAGGAGACCACAGTTTTCAGGCTGGTTTCATACTTTGTTACAGCAGCTTGGTGTTCATAGAGTCTGATCTCACATCTTTAGCTATGCCATACTAGCAACACCAGTTTCCTTTCAGCTTCGCCTTGTTCTTTTTTTAAACATTGTCCAAAACATCTGTGTAATCTTTTCAGTATAGTATTTTTGCCTTCCTGTTTACCTTTTTCACACTGGTTCTCAGTGTGTTTGTAATGAATAATTATTCCCATGCCATTTAAAATCATTTCCCAAGGGCAAAAACTAGCTCAGAGAAAGAGCAGGAGCTTCATCAGGAGCTTTTATTTAACAAATGCTAAAAATAATTGCGCAAATTTTTTGCTGTTTATTTTTAATAGAGTACCCATAATTCAGCTAATTCTTAAAACAAGATTAAATTGCCACACATTATTATCTATTGTTATTTACAAACAAAATATCATGCAGAAATATCAATTGCACTTAGAAGTCATTTAATACATTTTTATATATTTTATTCACATGTATACATGTACAATTAATAGTACACTGACCACCAACAGAGCTAATGACTCTGAGTGTTAATTACCAGGTTTAATTGATATAGAAACAATTTTCATTGGTAGAAACTCAGAAGAAAAACTCATATTTGTGTGATTGTGGAATACCCAGTGCATGTTGTTTTGCATAATATTTTCAAGGAAGAAACATTTTCTGAGATTCTTCATAATCCAGGTCTTTTGTGTATAAAATTTTCATTGCCACATGGATTGAAACTGTATTTTCCTGCATTGCAAGGAGAAAAAAACAAAAGTAGTGGAAGAAAAGCAGAATCTACATGGATAAAAAGAAGATCATCATCCTTAAATACAATTTTAGTATAAAAGAGAGGTCTGACAAAGAAAAGTTAATTCCAAAAGCATGCCTGTTTTTTTCAGGATGGTGGGACTGAACTAAATGCAATACAGAGTTCTAGCTTTCCTGACATTAACTTTGCCTCACAGCTGGCCAATATATCCTTACAGAGTCAGCCAATTTTCTCCCCATTCTTCCTGTACTGTTCTCTGTAAAATAAGGGTAATGTTAATTACTTACATAATAGAGTTAATAGGGATGCTGATGTGAATGCTTTGTGCTGATGATATTTTGACCCAAGCACTGTATTAAATACTATAATCAGTATAACTGCCAATCTCTCCACTAAGAATTTTTCTGTGCCTTTTCAGAAAGACAGATGTCTGTCAGGTCATATACACCATGCATACATCAGATGAAAGTCGTAGTAGGCTGGGAAATTTTCCACTGACTGGAAAAGAAAAAATATAACACACAAACCCACCCAGAGAACTATAGACTGGTCAGTCAGTGTAAGGCAAGACCATAGAGCAGATCCTCCTGCAAATTACTCTAAGGCACATGGAAAAGGGGGATTGGTGACAGCCAGCATGCCTTCACTAAGGCCAAACCATGACTGGCAAATTTTGTGACCTTCTACTGGGATTACAGTATTGATAGATAAGGGGGAGTGACTGATATAATCCACCTGGACTTGTGCAAAGCATTCAGTACTGTCCCACACAACATCCTTGGCTCTAAAACTGAGAAACAGGGATCTGACAGGTAGAACACTCAGTCGATAAGGAGTTGTCTAGATCCTCACTTTCAAAGAATTCCTGTCAATGACTCAACGTCTGGGTGGAAGGCAGTAATGAGTGCTGCTCCTCGGGGTCCATATTGGAACCAGTATTGTTTAACATCTTTGTCAGGGATATGGACAGTGGGATTGAGTGTACCGTCAGCAAGTGTGTTGGTGAGACTACTAAACTGAGTAGTCTGGTTGATACTCCAGAGGGAAGGATACCATCCAGAAGGACCTTGAGAGGCTTGAGTGGCAGGCCTGTGAAACATCGTGAAGTTCAACAAGGTCAAGTGTAAGGTCCCCACATCTGTGTCAGGGCAATCCCAAGCTGGGCAATGTGAGAATTGAGAGTGGCCCTGTAGAGAAGTACTTGGAGCAGGTGAATGAGAAATTGAACATTAGCCAGCAACGTTCACTTACAGCCCAAAAATCCAACTGCATTCTGGGCTGCATTAAAAGCAGTGTGACCAGCAAGGCGAGGGAGGTGATTCTGCTCCTCTACTCTGCTTTGGTGAGACCTCACCCAGAGTGCTGCATCCAGGTGTGAAGTCCCCAGCACAGGAAAGACATGGACCTGTTTCAGCAAATCCAGAGAAAGGCTGAAGCATCTCTCCTATGAAGACAGGCTGAGAGATTTGGGCTGTTCAGCCTGGAGAAGAGGTGACTCCAGGGAGACCTTATAAAACTTTTCAGTACCTAAAGGGGGCCTACAAGAAAAAGGGGAAAGGACTCTGTATCAGTGTAGTGACAGGACAAGGCGTAATGGCTTTTAAGTGGGAGAGGGTAGATTTAGATTAGATATTAGGAAGAAATTCTTTACAGTGAGGGTGGTGAAGGACTGCACACATTGTCCAGAGAATTGTAAATGTCCTATCCCTGTTAGTTCAAGGCCAGGTTGGACTATATGCTGAAAAACCTGGTCTAGTGTAAAATGTGTCTGCCAACAGCACTAGAAGTAGGTGATCTTTGAAACTAGAGGGTCTTTAAGGCCCCTTCCAACCCAAATCACTTTATTATTCCATTCTATGTTTATAATTACTCTAGAGGGAGAAAAGGGTTACTTAAATGTGCAAACAACACAGATACTATGTTTACTGAAAATTATACGCTGCAGGCATGTTGTCAGCTTCTACAGAGACATGAAAATCTTGTTTAGAAAGTTGAATAATTTAGTTTTACTCTAGACTAAAGTACATAGACCTTTTTGTTAATGTTACAAAAGTGTTATGAGAAAACGTTTTGAATTTGTTTCCCTCTAAAGTGCTAGAAGTCAAATTCTGCTGGCCTGTAGCTGTTGGTCAAACATACTTGTTCCCTTTCATTAAGACCTATAAGACAGCTATAAAGTTGTGAAACATTAGAAGAGTAGAATTCACTTCTTTTTTTGGAGATTGCAAATGGGAGGACACTTTCCCATATTCAAAGAGAAAAGGGTAACCTCTTCCATGCTCCATATACCACAGGAATGTCATCTGAACCCATCCCCCTGCTCTAGTCTTGAAGTCAGCAACTAAGGCACCCCTTACAGCATGCAAGTAAGAGGAAAAAGACAACAACTCCTTCAAAGGCAGCAGATTCTTAATTTAAAATTATTCTTTAGAAACTTCAATCTATGTAGAGCTAACTGATTTATTTTAAAGACTTTTTTCCCTTCCTCCTCCCCAAATTCTACTTTATCACTGCAATATGTTCTTAACATGCATATGGGAAAGAAGGAAGAGGGGATCAACCAAAGAAATTATCTTTTTTCATTTTTGAGATTTTAAGCAAATTTCACAAGAAAGTATATATACCACAAAGAATTTGCTAAGAACTAAGGTAGATGGGAGCAGGCAAGTGCAAACAGGCTTTATGACATTTTCATTCTGTGGAAAAACAGTGAGGATGTTGATATTTACCGCTATGGAAGGAATGAGTAGATATTTTTACATCCAGATATCTAGGAACAGTTAGACAGACTCTGTAATATATAGTGGCAAAGATGGCTTCCTTAATCTAGTATGTCTTTTCAAATCAGATTATATTCTGCCCAGCAAATTCTAAGGACTCCTTCAAAAACTGTACAGAAACATTAATAAGCCAAGATATTCAGAAATCTGGTTAATTAATTTAAAAGGCTTCGTTTTGGAGACCTATTTTCTGTAAAAGGTGATACTAAACAGATTTCATAAGTATACAAATGGATAATAAGGGATGATAGACTGCTGTTATAAAGACCTAATGTCAGAGAGATTTTTGTTCATTGCTTTACCCGATAACTGAATCATTCTCCCCAGACTGACTATTTCTGAAGGAATATGTCAGGCGAGCAATACCAAGCCAAGTATCAGGTCTTTCAGCTGTGCCTTTTGGCTCCTGACGGAGGATCATCAGCAGAACAAGATAGGGAATAAATGCACATTTGCACTGTTCAGCATACCTTGTGCTGATTTGGCTGCATATTTTAACTACAATATACAAGGCTTGCTCACTACAGAGACCCTAGTCTCACAAATACCCATGGGACTCTGCGAATTTTGCAGGTAATAGACAAAGAGATAGCAGTAACAGCATTTCCACCTAAAAATAAAACCTGAGAAAACAGCATCCTTCTCCACAACCTCTTTCATTCTTTTGTCTCCTCCCTTAAACATAAGCAATGTTTTTAGCGATGTGTTAGCCCAGCAGACTAGTCTTTCACAATGTAAAGTGAATGGAATTCTGCTATTTTCTGGCAACCACATGTATAACAGAGTGTATTTTTCTCAGTTCCAGGTTAGAAAAGTTGCAATAAACAACAGAAGATTCGGTGATACTACACTGAGGTACATAGCAGGTGAGTGCCACGGGTTATCTGACTGCAGTGTCAGCTCTGGCAATATGTCTTCATAGCTGCTTGTTTTAGTTCACCAATAATCACCCATCTGTGTCATGAAAGTTACCAAGAATGTTTCATAGGATTATACAGAATCAAACAATGTGACGTTAACTGCTTTCATCCAGCCTAAATATTTGTGAAGGATTTCTTGTGCTTGCGTACAGTGCTTTGATGCATTAGTCAAGTCTGTTGCTCTTGGCACAAGCTTTGATGGGAAGGCTATTTGACCCCTGCCTTCACACTCTGCTGTAATGTTTCTCCTCAAACGAATTAACTTTATTGTCATGCTATTTTTTATGCAAATGATAACAGTATCCATAAAGGAGGCAATTCTACTCTGTCACCCTGAAAGAGTATTATAACTTTGTTTTTTAAAATTTTATTTTAATAAAGTTTTAAAAAATCATATAGCCAAGATCTCCTCACAAATAAAGATGTTAGTGTTTTGCAGAAACTCCTAACGTGAAATGGAACAAACACTGGAAAATCTTGTTTCTTTATCCTTTACATCAGTTAACCCAACCCATGACATATCAAATTGTCATTTTTCTGTGCCAGTAGAAGTTCAATTCCCAAGACCATCAGTCATCTGCAGCTACTGATTTTTAGAGACCTGTTGGCAGTTAAGATTTTTCTTTTTATTTCTTTCCTTTCCCTCATGGAATTTTGTCCCATTTGTTGCTGAGAGATAATAACAACTGGTACTTAAGACAGACGAAAGATACAGCCAAGGAGGAGGGGGAGGGGTGCAGCTGAGGGGCCTTCTCTTGGGAAGGGCAAAGATACCCCAAAATTTTGGCTGGGGATGGAGCTCAGCTCCTCAGTCTCTCTTGCTCTTGACATCAGAGGGGAGCCAGGCTGCAGTTGCTGTTGGAAGACTTCACCACTGCGGAGTTCCACCTCCTGATGTCTTCTCCTACCATGAGTGAAATTCTGCTCGTAAGAGCAGGTGTTGGACTGGGACCTTATTAACGCCCTACCTCAGTAGAAAAGACCACCACCATCTACATGGATGCCCCAGTGGAAACCCTGGGACCCCGAGCCCATCGTCTCTCTGAGGGAGCCTCTCCCGGCTGCGTTTGGGAGCCTGGGGCTGCTGCCTAGCCCTGCCATTTTTGTGCCACTGCTCCAGGGCTTTTCACTACACTGTAACCCCGCATCCCCTGCCTGCCAGGACACTCCACAGCTCCTGTTACAGCTACGTAGTTTCTGATACATTTTGTTTGCTACTCCAGGGTCTGCTCGTCCTTGCCGTACCAGCTGCCGCACCAGCTGCCGCTAAGAGGTTCCTGCTACAGCCCATTTTTCTATCCAGAGGGGCACTGGGACCACCTGCCCCTGTGAGGCCGAAAAGGAAGCCATTTATCTATCTCCTTCCCCGGCGTGCCCACCATTACCCAGATGGAGAGAGAGGCAGCTGAGCCCACGCCTCAGCGCCCTTTGCAGCTGCGGGGGAATCATCGCACCTGCCCTGCCTCGCCAGGAGCCACCAGCGCCCCTGCTGGCCCTGGCCATAACCACACCAAAGGGGAACGTGCCTGCAGCCGAGAGAAGGTGCTCCTGGGTTTCTGGTTCTGTTTGTTGTGCTGCCGTTGCTGTTGTTCGTTTGTCTGCCTTATTGTACATATATATTCTAGTAAAGATCTGGTATTTCTTTTCCCATATCTTTGCCTGAAAGCTCCTTAATTTCAAAGTTATAATAGTTCAGAGGAAAGGGGTCATATTTTTCATTCCAAGGGAGGTTCCCACCTTCCTTGGTGGACACTTGTCTTTCACACCAAGACTAGACCCATGCTGTACTGTGCCATGGTGTATAAACAGGGCAATTCATTTTCTCATGAATTTGCCACAAAGCTGACTTACAGCTTACAGAATAGCACCTTTTGGAGAAGAAATGCATTAAACTGAACAAGAGACATATAAGTACTATCCACAACTGATTTTACTCTTGCTTTAAAACTCAAAATATTTTTATATCCAAATGTACTATGGCAATTGCCTTACTCGTTCAATTTGCTTTGGCCATAAATACATACCACATCTAGAAGCATATAGATGTAAAAAGTGCTGCTATCCAGCATCCTCAGTTAAGAACTGGGTTTCTGCTTAGTAAAGAAGAAAAGAAGAACAGAGCTCTAGGATAAGCAAGAGAACATACAAATTAAGGTGTTAGAAGCAGCTTTTTTCTTTTTTATTATAATGCTTTCTATGATGGTGTATTTGTTTGCTGGGGGGCTGTCTGGGTGGATTTTTTTTATTCCTTTAAACAAAAATGAACATAACAGATCTTGCGTGCAATACAAGTTTTTTACAATAATTACTAATATTCGTGGAGCATATTGACAAAAAGAAAAATAATTTTTATAAAAGAACAAAGCAAAAAGCAATTAAAGATACAAAATTACATCAGCAATGATGCCTTAAGTTTTAGCTTTCATATTTTCAGATTCTGTACTGCTTAAGTGTGTAGTTCTAAGTCTCATATTAAGTGCTAGTAAGCTCTCATCACAGAATAGGTAGACAAAACAAATCTTTTCCCGTTGGAGACCAAGGACAACTTTCAAGCCCAAAAGCATAAACAACGGTGGACTGAAGGGAGGAACAAGAAGGATGAGACCTCACAACCTGAAGCTGTAATTGGACAATTAGACCCCAATATGCAAATGGACCAAAACTTATAAAAATGTAAAACCTCGTGACCTGGGTGCCATTTTATGGCCATTTTGGGTCCGCCTAGGGTGCAGCCCTGGTCAGACTCTTGTCCTTTTAATAAATATCTATTTTTCTCTAGCTCTGTCCAGTCTCTGTTCCAGGTCAGCCTTTCTAAGGCAACAGCAACACTCACAGAATCACAGAACTAGGTTGGAAAAGACCTCTGAGATCATTGAGTCCAACCTATGACCTAACACCACCTTGTCAACTAGAACATGGCACTAAGTGCCACGTCCAGGCACTTTTCTTAAACACCTCCAGGCACGGTGACTCCACCACCTCCCTGGGCAGCCCATTCCAATGCCCAATCATTCCTTCTGTGAAGAACTTCATCCTAATGTCCAGCCTAAACCTCCCTGGTGCAACTCCTGTCACTGGCTACCTGGGAGAAGAGACTGACCCCCACCTGGCTATGACCTCCTTTCAGGCAGTTGTAGAGAGTGATAAGGTCTCTTGCCTGAGCCTTCTTTTCTCCAGGCTACACAGTCCCAGCTCCTTCAGCCACTCCTCATAGGACTTGTGCTCCAGACTCTTCACCAGCCTTGCTTCCCTTCTCTCGACATGCTCCAGCATCTCAACATCCTTCCTAAATTGAAGGGCCCAGAACTGGACACAGTACTCAAGATGTGGCCTCACCAGTGCTGAGTACAGAGAAAGAATCACTTCCCTAGTCCTGCTGGGTACATTATTCCTGATACAGGCCAGGATGCTATTGGCCTTTTTGGCCATGTGGGCACACTGCTGGCTCATGTTCAG
This sequence comes from Nicator chloris, assembly GCA_013400495.1. Lineage (NCBI taxonomy): Eukaryota > Metazoa > Chordata > Aves > Passeriformes > Pycnonotidae > Nicator > Nicator chloris. The sequence continues at coordinate 8,110 of WAAE01017712.1, read as the reverse complement.
GCTGCTGCCAATCAGTGCCCTCAGGACTCATTCTGCCTGACCACTGTCCAGCCACTCTGTCCCCAGCCTGTAGTGCTGCAGGGGGTTGTTGTGGCCAAAGTGCAGGACCCACCACCTTGTCTTGTTAAACCTCATGTTGTTGGATTTGGCCCATTGATCCAGCCTGTCCAGGCCCCTCTGAAGGGCGCTCCCACCCTCCAGCAGATTGACATTTGCACCCAACTTGGTGTCATCTGCAAATTTGCTAATGGTGGATGCAATCATCTCATTCAGATCATCAGTAAAAATATTAAACAGGACTGGGCCCAACATAGATCCCTGGGGAACCCCACTAGTCACTGGCCACCAACTGAATGCAGCACCATTCACCACTGAATGGACCCGTCCATCCAGCCAGTTCTTAACCCCATGAAGGGTGCACCTGTCCAAGCCATGGGCTGCCAGGATTTTCCAGGATTACTCCATGAGAAACAATGTCAAAGGCTTTGCTGAAGTCCAGGTGGACAACATCCACAGCCTTCCCCTCACCCATCAAGTGGGTCACCTGTCATAAAAGGAGATCAGGTTGGTCAGGAAGGACCTGCTTCTTCTAAACCCATGGCTGGGTCTGATTCCCTGGCCATCCTGTAGGTGCTGTGTGATGGCACTCTGTTCCATAACCCTGCTGGGCACCGAGGTCAGGCTGACTGGCCTATAGTTTCCTGGCCCTGCTTATGGCCTTTCTTAAGCATGGGCATCACATTGCCCCAGTCGTCTGGGATGTCCCTGATTAGCCAGGACTGACAACAAATGATGGGGAGCAGCTTGGAGAGCTCTTCCACCAGCTCTCTCAATGCCCTAGGATGGATCCCGTCTGGTTCCACACACTTACAAGCATCTGGGTGGCTCAGCAGGTCACTAACTACTTCCTTCTGGATTACAGGTGATCTATTCTGCTCCCTATTCCCATCTGCTAGCTCAGGACTGTCATTGTAGCACACAAAAAAGGGATGAGAAACACTCAATATTTCAGAAGGCAAAGAGCATAGAAAAAAGGGTGTATTGTCTAATTCTTACTACTTTTTTATAAGGTGTTCTGATATAGACTTAACATGATTGGTGAATAGGAACGACACTTCTCTAATCTCATTGGTTAAACTATAGAAACAGCTAACATATTTTGAGAACTAGAAAAGCAAAACACTACTTGGAGAAAGATTGTTTTGAGAAAGGACAGTTGTTCGGTAAGATTGTTTTGGAAAAAAAAAGCTTTCTTGAGAACTTTTCCCTTACGAAAAAGTTAGCAACTCCTAACAGGCTAAAATCTCTCAGACCTAGAAATATCAGGCCCACACAGGACAACACTTCTGACATGCTGAGCTCCTCTCAGGGTTTTGGAAGGGTGTAACTCCACCAGTCTTCTTCTCTTTCACTGTCCCTAACAGTCCTGAGCCTTTCCACTTCTTCCCTAAGTTTTGCCACCAGAGTGGATCATTCACCTGCTCACACTACATGCAGTCTTTTGCACTGTCCTCCAGTACTAGCAGCAAGGTCAGACACTCCCTGCTGCCAGTGGCCTGGACAGCTGGGTCCTCCTTAGAGCATTCTGTCTGAGTTAGAACACTCTTGCTGGCAGAAGAAGCAATGGTTTTTTGACCATTTGTAAACCATTGCTGGATCTAGTAAAGTTGAGGAAAAAACAGACCAAAAATGCCAAAACACCACACTCTTAACAAACAACACACCATCAGGAGCCAGCAGGGTGGCTGAGTCCCTTCCTGCACTGCCTTGAGAGAACCCTGCTCCTCATGCTTCCTGGAACCATTTAAATCTCCTCTCAATGGCCCTAGCACTGCCCCTTGCTCACTTCATAAGAGGTTCAAAGTGAAAAATACAGGAGTGGGTTGCAATTTTAATGAATGTGGTATTTACCATTACAAAATATAAGATTTTGTATTTAAATATATTAAAGATATAGTTATGTAAATGCAAGTTTTGGAGCTAAAAATTGAAGAGGTCATAACCAAATTTGAACGCGATCATTGCACAGAACACTGTTACTTTGGTAATTCATGGTCCCACTGTGATTAGCTGGTACTCTCCATGAATGCAAAACTTGATGCTATCAGTCAAAGCAACATTCTGGCCTCATAATTGCTTATTTTATCATGGCTTTTTATATTATGAAGTTGCTTAAAACTCTATTCCCTGAAGCTTAAATCAGTGTGAATGAATAGATAATCCTAAATTTTCTTTGCACATCATTTTCTAAAAGAGGATCTTAAAATAACTAAGTAGTGGTTTCAATAGATTGGGTATGGTTTAAATACCTCTATATGTTTTAACCATGTATACAGCCAAGAGGTCTTTATAGAAATTGACTTGCCTAACACAGAAGAATATTCCTCTGCATATAAATACAACACAAAGCCTAAGATGCTACATCAAAAATAGTAAATGCTGAACCAAGAATTCTTTCAACAGCTCAGTGTTATGTTAACATCCATCTCACAAGTATCTCACTTTTCAGCACAACTTGCTATGCTGGCAACTTCTCATTAAAGAGGAATAAATCATTCCTCTCAATTTCATCTGATCATTTCATTCAATTTGCTATCAAGTAGTACAGAGTTACTTTTAGCTCTGTTACTAACAGTGAACTTCATGCAGTTTCTCTGACTTCTGCAACTTCACAGCTCCAAGCACTTTCTTCCAGGAAAATCTGTGTTTCCTAGCCAGCCTTCCTCTTATCACCCTTGCTCGCCACTTACCCAAGTGCTTCCTTGTCAGGCCCTTCCAGGTTTCCCAGAAGGAAGATTTAGAAATCCTTAGAAGCCTTCTCCAGAAGAGCTTCCCATGCCCACAGCCACTGGCCAGGGAGATGGGCCAGTCCAGGTAGTCATGAATCTGCGTTCTTCGAGGCACAAAAGACAATGCTTTAAGCTCTGACAGAAGACTACATCTGACCAGCAACTAGCACACATTGTTTATTTCCAAAAATAAAGCAAATAAAATAGAAGATGCAGACCAAGTTCCCTCCTCTAAGTTCCTCCATTTTAACACCAGAGACACTAAGTTTTCCACCACACATTTCACTGTCTCCTATACAATCCTAGAAAAAGTATTTCCATATTTTTCAATTATCTGTACATTGCTCTACTCTTCTTAATGTGACAGACTCACCAAAGACCTCATCAGGTACACCCAGGTGCCAATATCAGAGGAGGAATCTCTCCTTCCAAAAATACTGCCTGGTGCCACCAAAGATGTATAACTAAGCGACTATCTCACTAGCACAGAGATTATATTAAAAAAAATACAAGAAAGTCAAAAAAGGTCACAAACAAGTCCCTTATCAACCAAATAAACCTACCAAAAAAAAAAAAAGGCACCAAACAAAAAACCCCAAACACACACACCAAAAAAACCCCCAAACAAACTAAACCAAAAGAAAAGCCCAACAAACAACCAGGTGTTGTCATGCAAGAGTTGTAAATTTTTAATTTAAATTCAGCTCAGTACCACCCATGCTTTTCTGATGTTCTGGTGCCTTTCGGTGTCCAATCAGAAGTCTTGGTTGGGGATTTCCACCAAGAGAAGATGTCCTCAGCTGACATGAAAGCAGCATCTGTGACCTTAATGTATGAGGGAGCATTGCCAACTCAAAAACTTGAGAATTATAGGCAGCTGCTTCCATGGACTTTATGCCCTTCTGCACTTGAACACATCCAAATTTTAAGCCTAGAATTCATGATAACCTCTCCTGGGGGCCTTGTGAGTTCTTCTGCCCATAGTCAACCTGCTAGCAACTACCCAGTCTGATTGAAATTAAATAAAAGGCATGCAAATGTGCTGAACTACAAAGAATAACAGCGCTGAGGAAATAGGCTTCCATTGAGGTACTATTTACTCAGATAGAATCCAGAACACCAACTAAAACTTTTTAATTCCTACAAATCACCCTGCAACTAAATCCTTAAATATTTAAATTTTAAATTCATATTCATAATAATTACCTGATTTGGATCAAGATAGTACATGAACACGTGCCACTTCATTTTTTATTAGAGGATTTTTTATTTCAAACAAAGTGTTGGCTCCTTTTCCACTGTGGTAGCTTTACAGTCTTTCCACTGAAATCTCTATATAGCAGACAATTGTCACTAATGGAAATAAATGCAGAAACTGAAATTAGTGCCTCATTATTCAGAAAGCTTTTAATATTCTTCCCTGTGCTGCAGTAAATTGAGTTGTGGAATGACTATCTTATTTTGTGGAATATCAGAGCTAATTATTGCTTCACTGTACAAGAGGTATTAAATTATACATGTATTTTAGCCTTTAGAAATACTTCAGTTTGTGGCTTCCTTCTCACTCCACTAACTAGTGCTAGGCTACAATGCTTTCAGGCAGAGACATCCTTAAATATGATGTGTTTTTCCAGGTACTAATACTGTAATATTGGTAAATCTATATGTTGGTTTGGTTTTTGGGTTTTTTAAATTCTGTAGAATTTCTTCTGAAAGGAGTGCACAAAATAGGAGCCTTCTAGACTTAATGTGTCACTCCTAAAGCTCAAAATTATTGAAATTTATTAGTATAAATAAAGCAACAGACCAGAATTAATTTCCTATTTGTAAATGCAGACTTATACAATGTGGTATTATTACAATTACAAGGAGGAAGGACCAAGTCTTTCCTTTCTCCTTTCAAATTCTAAGAACCCAATAAACAAACCTTACTGGATTGGCACTGTTGTAAATCAGCCTCCTACTACAAGCTGCTGCAAGTCTGGTTTGGGCTTTTTTTTCCATACCCATTTATCCCAAAGCTAAAACAATAAATAAAATCAGGCATTATATTTTTTTAAGGAGCATATCCATTCTTGCCAGAAACTGGACTGAGAAAACTCACTAGTTTATCATAAGCTAACAGAAGTTTTAAAAAGTTAAAGGTTTAGAGGTAATTAGAGATCTAAGTCTGATCTGTCCCAGTAACCCAAAAATGTTATTCTCTTTCTCTAACGTAATTCTCTTGGCTGCATGAACTCCCTGCTGTTCCTAAGAAAACACATTTTTTAAATCCTCTATTTTAAAATATACCATACTTTTTGTGCTGGAATACATATGTTCATCCCAAAAGGCCCATTACAAACTAAATTCAATACTGAATCCAACTAAAACATTATAGCCCCATTAAGTAGAATGAAATAAATTGATCTCAGCACAGACAGGTCTGTCATATTGTTGACTGCTTTGTTTTATTGCTGTGCAGGACATTTGAATTGCACAATCTAGTCCAACAGACGAAAACTGAATTAGGATTCAATCTATGTCTGAACTATGATGGTGAAACGTGGAAGTTTCTATGATTTTGTACTTGTTTCTCTTCTTAAAAAAAAAAAATCAGACCAACTAAAACAAATAAATTTGAGATTGAGGAATATATTAGGGAAATAAATTGTATTTCTTTTTCCTGCCTGTCCTTGCATTGAATCACAAAATACCAACTCAATTACTCACCACCACCTGAAATCAACTTTTCATGCTGAGATCGCTGAAGTAACATGAAATCTGCTTCACTGTAACATCTGTTGTTCCAGCATGTCCACATAACTGAAAGCATAAAGTACTAGATTAGACTGAACGGCCCAGAACTGACACCAGAGTGAGGAAATAAGGTACTAGAATAAAGAGCCTATTTATGCTGTCTACACACATTTGGTGGCTTGAATATTACAGTTTTGCTGAATAAAAATAGCTAGACATTTTTAGCTTAGCCAAAACCAGAGGTGAAGTACAATAATACTCTTTTCAAATATTGAAAGAAATATGTTTATAAGTTATTTGTTTCTGTCCGTATGTCCAGACAGGTCTGAAAACAATAACTGAAATCACACTATCTGTTTTTCCACAATGACAAATAACCACTTGGTATTATATTGTGTGCCCTTATCAACCATGTTTTAAAACGTCACACTACAATTCCCTAGCTGGCAACTGAGAAACACTTGAATATGTTTGCAGTGATAGTCTTTTAGCTCTCCTCCACCTTTTTTACTTCCCTAGACAAAACCAGCTGTACTATTTCCATCTCTTCTCGTCAGGGTCTTGGTGATTGTCACAGCTGCAGTTTCAGTCGGGACAAGACCTTCCTAGGGCAAGGGTCCTCAAACTACAACCCGCGGGCCAGATACGGCCCCCCAGGGTCCCCATTTTACAGAACCCCCGGTATTTACAGAACCCCCGGTATTTACAGACCGCCCCGGCCCCTCCCTGCCGGGCCGGGCTCCGGCAGCAGCCGGCCGGGGGTAAGGGCGGCCGCAGCTGCTGACATCCAGCTGGCTCTGAGGCCTGCCCCCCACCGCCGGCCGGGCCCGGAGAGATGTCCCCCCTCGAGCCCCAGGGAGCAGCTCTGAGCCCGGATGAGACCGAGGAGTCGGGGGAGGAGGCATCCACCAGCCTGGCTACTGAGCTCCTGGCTGCTGTTCCTGAGCTGCCCATGCCCGCGGCTTTGAAATCCAACAGCGATGGAGCCAGAGCAGCTGCCACCAGCAGAGATGACCTTCTACAGGCCCAGGCGAGATGTTAACTTTTTCCTTGGCACATGGGACTTACAGAGCACTAACCCTTCTCTGAGTGAGAAGAAAAGGACAGAGTGAAACGTGGGGAGACACGGCATGAGACTGAAGTCAGTGAAGAGAGAGAGAGTAAAAATCCTAAGTGAGAGGAGAAGTTGCCTTGGTTTTTGGCTAAAAGTCTTTTATGAGCCATGGTAACAGACTGTAATATGCTAGAATATTCCTTTAAACTGTGAAACAAATATGCATTTTGGGGAGATGACAAGAGTATTTAAATTGTAGAGATAAGCAAAGGCATTTGTGATAGACTAAGTGCTGTGATCCTATGAGAAGCTTGAACAGAGAGATTGGATGAAGATTCTGCCCCTAGAGAAAGAGATCTCTGTTCCATGAGATGAAGAAAACACTTTGCTTTTGGAGCTGTTAATTTTTAAAATTTATACTCCGTGAGTATGCATGAGTCCTTGGCCCATATGTAGCCACGGGAAAGGCTACACGATGTAGGAGGTTCACAACTGCACATTTTCCCCCGAGCAGCTGCTTTTGTGAAAGTTAAAAGCCACAAGCAGACTGTTCTTTCTTGTGGAAAGTTACCATAACTGACCAAAAGAGACACCTCTCTCTAAATGGACTGATGAAAGACTATTTTATAAGTGGTACTGACCTAGAGTTCTGAGCTTTGTCTTTATGCATTGTCTGTGAGAAAGAAAACAAGCTTTTGGGGTAGAGGGAGAAGTGTTTTCAAGGTTTCATTTTGATTCTCATTTTCTTCTTTTAGTGTTTGTTAATAAACCTATCTTTATACCCTTTAAGTTTGAGCCAGCTTTGATTTTCTCCTAATCCTATCTCACAGCACGAATCTAGGAAACACTCAGACCACTACACTAAATTTGGGAAACAGGAATTGGCAAAGGTGAAATCATGATGCACAAACACCTTGGACCTACATCCAGATTAGCAATATTTTATCTTGGATTAAAAACATAATGAGTTGGTGCCTAATTTGTCCTTTACTTCATTTGTCAATGTTAGACTTTTAACATTTTTTACACTTTTTGACATTTTCGATTTGTTGACTTTGTAACATTTTCAAATCCCTCTCCAAAATAATTAGTTCTGCCAAATTTTAATTTGCTCATTAATCTTATCTGAAAAATTTCTGCGATGTAAATAAAGGGAGAGGCTTATTTTTTAGAATTTTCAGTCGTGTGTTACAGATAACCTTTATAAAATCATTGTGGCCATTTAGGAAAATTGAGGACATTATTCATTCTGTAATATAGTTTAATAAGAAATTGCTACTTAATGGAAGCTTAAATGCTCTTTGGTAACCTATTTTGATGACTCAGAAATAAATGATCTTTTGTGAAACATCTCTGATGTAGTGTTCCATGGTGTGTTGTTATATCTAATGGTTTAGAGCAGGGGTCCTCAAACTTTTTAAACAGGGGGCCAGTTCACTGTCCTTCAGACACTGTTGGGGGCCGGACTATAATCTGGAAAATAATGAACGAATTCCTATGCACATTGCACATGTTTTATTTGTAGTAG